>VZTI01001046.1:249822-312438 GCA_013397865.1 Struthidea cinerea | reverse complement strand
TGTATGCTGCCTGCTGTTTTGCTGCTGCTGCTGGTGCTGCTTGGCTTTATCATGTAACCCCCTTCAAACTCTGCCTTCAAGAAACTATGAGACTGTGAAATAAAGAACTTGGCAGAACAGCAGCCTCCTCTGCTCTCTTCTACCCTGGTCCGAGAAGGAAGGGTATCCCGTCAAAAAATCAACACTGGGGGAACGGTTGGACTCCACCTTAAAGGCCTTTTCCAACCGAAACAATTCCACAGCTCCAGGCTGACCCTGCTGCAGGACCAAACCACATTTTTAGGCGGCCTAACCCTGTGCAGGCTCTCCAGAGCAGCCTCCTCCCTGCCCAGCTCGGCTCTCCGTCCCCTGTGCTCAGCACCAGCGCCGCATTTCCATCCGAACTGAGCCGCTCCCGCAGGGAGCCGCAGCCTTCCCTCCAGGGAACTGCAACCGAGCCCAGAATCTGCTCACACACGGGCAGGGAATCCGCAAGAAACCCGGGATCTATGGAATGACAGAACTCCACAGCTGCTCACTGAGCACCTCGGGCTCCTGTCAGCCAAACCCACCCCGAGCAGGCAGCAGTGGGAGACGAAGGGGAGGGAGGAGTGGTGGAGTTTGTGACAAAGTTTCTGCATTCATCAGCCTGGAGGGAGCTTTGGGGAAGTGCTGAGAAGGAACATGGCCATTGACAGAATCCCGGTGCTGAGGAAAATGCAAATTCCTCTCTTGTGAGGGGAGAATGCAGCAATCTGAGGATCTGGTGTTGGGTGTTAAGGGAAAGGGAGCAGAAAGGAAAGTAATGACCTAAACACATTCTCCTTGTCCTTCTCCCTCCTCCCGCAGAGGGTAAGGAAAACCAGGAACGCCGAGCTCACCTCCCTGCCCGAAGGCAGAGCCCCAGGGAAGTGCTCAAACACCAGCTGGCAAAACCTGCATTAATTCTGACATTGGTGCCTTTAACTTATGATCTGTGATGCTTTTTGGTCACTGTGCCCAATCATGTTCCCAAGAATAATTTTGCTTGCA
This sequence comes from Struthidea cinerea, assembly GCA_013397865.1. Taxonomy (NCBI): domain Eukaryota; kingdom Metazoa; phylum Chordata; class Aves; order Passeriformes; family Corcoracidae; genus Struthidea; species Struthidea cinerea. The sequence goes on along the minus strand of VZTI01001046.1, from coordinate 311,427 downwards.
GGATTCACAGAAAGAAGCACTTCAGATGTGCTTTATTTCAGCCGTGCATGCACTTGGTGCCACCTCAAAAGTCTCCGTGTCAGAAGTCACCCCACAAACAGCAACCCCCACGATGTCAGAGCATTTCTCACAGGGGATAACATTTGAAAGCAAATACAAGTATTTGTATTTACAAACACAAGTGAATGCCCCCCCCGGGGTTGGTTAATAGGGTGCAACTCTGCACAAATCCTTCCTCCAGGAACAGGCTCCGGATCAAACACGCTACAAACACCTCTCCAAATAGCAAACACCCTCGGGAGTGTCTGTGTCAGCTGATCAGTGACTCAGGGGAGAGCAATGGGCACTCACCAACCGCAGCACAATTCCCCTGCTCAAGGCAGAACCAGCACGGGAGGGACAAATGGATCTGAGGAGAAACAGGCTGGGAAAACGGGAGCAGAAATGCAGGGAAAGCTCTGAGCTGCCCAGTTAGGGTTTTGAAGGTTTGGAATATCTGACATCCCACCCCACTTCTTCATTCCCTGTTTTGTCTTCCCAGTCCTCTCTGTCTTTGCTTTCAGCTCTCTCCTTGCCCTGTTCTCCTGCCCTGTATCTCTGCAGATGGGCTCGGAGGGAACAAGGAAACTCATCCTCAGCGCTTCCTTCCCCACGCAGGAGGGAAAAAAGAGCCAGTGATGATGACAGGGATGAAGTAAAGCCAATTCCAGGTGTTGCCTGCAGCACCATTTGTCTGGAGAGAGAGAAAAAGGAGGAGTGGGGAAGTGCCTGGGACAGGTTTTTGTATTTAGGGGCCGTTCTTCGGTTCTCATCTTGTCAACCAAACATCTCTGGTTGGAGCAAACAGATCCCATTCAGGGAGGGCTCAGTTGAGGATATTCCATGGTTCTGAGAGGCTGGGAATGCTGTCAGCCAGGCGAGGGGGGCCGCAGAGCCCGTGGGGAGGAGCTGGAGGAAGGAACAGATGGGAGAAGGGAAAACCACATAAACACGCAGAGGGAGCGCGGCGGGTTCAGTGCTGCCAAGCGATCGTTTATCGTTTATTTATCCATCTGAAGCCCAAACTTGGCGACAGATCCACAATTCCATGCCACCATCAAAGCCCTTAAAAACAAAATGTGCTGAAATACAAGCAATTACCCGGCCTTCCCCGAGCTTTTGCTGGGTTCCCATCTGCTCAGGGCGGGGCAGGGCCTGGCTCTGCTTGCTCTGCCTCGCTCCCAAGGATCCAGGACAAACTCCACTCTGGATACGGTGACAAACACCAGGCCAAAGTGGTGACAAACTGCCCCTGAAAAAGCAGAGCCTTCATGGATGTGCAGCACCTTTCCCAGCGCTCCCAGTTGAGCTGGAACCCCAAGCACAGAGTACAGCACCGGCTCTGCCGCGGGGAGATGCTTTAATGACTCAAAACCTGTTTGCTGCCAGGAAAACCAAACTCCTTCCCCCAGGGAAAGCCCCCAGAGTCCCACAGGCAGCTCTGTCTGCCCTGAGCCCTCCATCCACTGAGCTCCAGGCTCGCTTGTTAAGCAGCAGGAGCCAAGAGATCAAATCAATTTCTGTGTTCCAGCTACACCATTTCACTGCTGTACCGTCTGCCTGTCTGTCAGCGCCACTTGAGCCCGCAGAGACACAAAGGGGAGGCAAGAGAGATGAAATACTTGACAAAACGCAGCAAAATTACATCCTGAAATTCAGGAGGGGCTCACAGGGAGCTCTCACACTGCTCCTGAGCCTTGTGGTTAAAAACAACCACGGGGCTCTTCACCAGCACCCCCTGAGCAGTGCCCACACCTGGCCCCAGGAGTGCCCTGGGCACGGGAAGATCCGCGTCCCCTAAAAGCGACATCGCAGGGCTCCCACAGCTGCACGGAGGGAAACTGAGGCACCCAGGGGGCACTTTCAGGGCCGCAGTGATCTCCACCTCAAGCATCTAAAGCCCACACGAACTCTCCAGCCCCTGGAGTGCTCTCCCTAAAAAGCCTAAGCTCTGCTCAGCCCCCGGCTGCTCCCATGCCCTGACCCGGCACTTGCAGCAGGATGCACCCAGCATGCTGAATTCGGATCTAAATCCCAAAAAACGCCCCTCCAGCCTATTCCAGGTGCCTCTGCCTCCACCAGCCACCCTGGAGCTGCTGTCCCTGCTCACAGTTGTAAAGGACAACATTTCTGTGTTCACTCCACGCACCCAGGGGCTCTCTCCTCCCTCCACGCCCAGTGCTGGTGGCCCCAGGCACGGCCACCCCTCGAGGTGCAGGGATCCGTGGGGGAATATTGTCAGCTGGAACAAACTCAGCAGCCAAAAGCTGCTGTCCTGCAGGGAGATTAATGCCCCGAGCTGGAGAGCGGGGCGTTCTCCAGCGCAGCACACGATGCTTCCCACCACCACCAGGCCTTTTGTGACTTGTCCAGCCCAGAGCAAGGCCGGGGTTAATCCTCACTTTGTGTCTCAGGCAGGCAGAGCTGTTCAGGCAGCGCTTCCCGGTGTTAACAAGGTGGCAGCTGTGTCTGGTTATTAATTCATTTCAAGATCTGTTTCGAAACAATCGACTTGAAAGCAGCCAACTGCTGCTGGCGCCGTGCTGCAGAGCCCGGAGAAGCTTTTGTAGCTCCTTTCATCTCCTCTCCTGCAGCCCTGGCCGCTGCCCACGTTCCCAGGGCTGCTCCAAGGGGAGTTTCCTCATCCCTGGAAGTGTCCAAGGCCAGGCTGGATGGGGCTTGCAGCACCCTGGGGTGGTGGAGGTGGAACGAGGTGATCTTTAAGGTCTCTTCCCACCCCAGCCAGCCTGGGATTCACACCCTGGAGCTTCTCGTTGCTGCAGGACCAGCAGCAGCTCGGCTCCAGCCCCATCCCATCGCCAGCAAATGGCCAAAAAAGCCTTGCCTGCTCCAGCATCCTTCTCCCAGCCCATCGCCACCCTTCACTGGCTCTCCAGGCTCTCTGCCTGCTTTCAGCTCCTTGCTGCCCATCCCCAGGGAGACTCAGATCCCACTGCTGACTCCAAACTGAGTTTGGGGCTGATCAAAGGGAGCAGGAGCTGCTTTGGGAGGGGAAGGAACTTTCCTTCACATAAAATAACCTTTAACGTGAAAAGACAAACAATTAAGGGGCTGCCACGCAAATGTTTCCAGAGCGGGGGTCAATAAAGGGATTTAATTTGACAGGTACAGCCGGGCACCACGGACCATTCGCTTTTACCGTGTTTTTAATCAAAATACAAAATGCAGCACACCTCGATTTACTCATTGAAGCTCATCAGTGGCACGGCCTGACTTATTCAGGGCAATTAAAGGGTAATATTCCCTCAGTTAAGTGCTTTTGCATGGAGGAGAACTCTCGGCTGTCTTGGAGAGATGAACTCTCTTTACCCCCCATCTGATTTTTCACAGCTCTCTCCTCACTATTTCTGATAATTAGCGAAGCTATTTACGGGTGATTTATTTCTCTCTGCTCCTATTCTTACATTTAAATGAACGCAGAAATTGCTAAGAATAAAGTCAAAAGCATCCCGAGCACGTACAGGAGCACGCGGAACCTGCCCTATGATGAAAACAGAAGGAGAAAACTTCAACCTTCTGTAGCCTTTCTGACCCACAAACACCACCAAGCCCTGCCCTGAGGAGGTCTCTGCTGCAGCCCCCAGCCTCACAGGGGGTGAAACTGGGTCACAGCCCGGTGAAAGTTGAGCTGTATCCCCACATTCCCCAGCAGAGCAGCCAGACAAATCCCATTTCTCAAGCGCTGACCCCACGTGCTGCTCCACACACCAGCATCTGCAGAAAGCCTTTCCTTTCTTTCCCCATCCCAGTTTTAATACAACTTCGGCTCGAATGCAGCCCAGTTTCTCTGGTTTCTGACTCCCAGATGTTCCAGCCCATTTCAGGGAGCATCTGGTGCTCAGCTCTGCAGGGCCTGGGGCTGCCCGTGACCCTCCGGAGCCAAACTCAGCTGGCACAGGAACATCCCCACGGATGCTCCGGGGCTGTAGCACCCCCGGGAGGGAGACGGCAGAGCCTGGGGTGCTCTGTGGGAAGGATAAAAACTAAAATGGGATTGTTAATGGAATTAGTGGTCGGTCCAAAGCGTGCTCTGAGTACAGCCAGGTGGGGTTGGGTTGGGGTTCAGAGCATCCCCCCAGCTGGGATCAGGTGGGTCAGAGCAGGTGCCACTGCATGGAAAGGGGGAATTAAAGTAAAAGAGCCCCCAACAAGCTGCAGGGAACTGGGAGCCAAGCTCAAACACCAGTTCTTAGGATTCTGTGAGGAAAACCCCTTAGTAGCTGGAGTCTTCCACGGCTGGAAGTGGGATGGATGGGATTTCAGGGAGCTCTAAACTTCACACAAGGTCCACACAGCAAATTCACAGAAATCACAGCATCACCGGGTTGGAAGAGACCTTCAAGATCACCGAGTCCAACCCACGCCCTAACACCACCTCAACTGAACCACGGCACCGAGTGCCACATCCAATCCCTTCTTAAACACACCCAGGGATGGTGACTCCACCACCTCCCCGGGCAGACGATTCCAGACCCTTATCACTCTTTCAGTAAAAAACTTCTTCCCGACATCCAGCCTGAATTTCCCTTGGCGCAGCTTGAGACTGTGTCCTCTTGTCCTGTCAGTTGCTGCCTGAGGCTGGTCTAAGCCACACCAGGGGAAGTTTAGGCTGGAGATTAGGAAAAAACTCTTCATTGAAAGAGGGACTGAGCACTGGAAGGAGCTGCCCAGGGAGGTGACACTCGGTGCCATGGCCTAGTGCCCAGATGGTGTTAGGTCACAGATTGAGACCATCAGGTCCAAAGGTCTTTCCCAACCTGATTCTGGGATCTGATCTCCTCCAAGAGCACATCATAACTGTGCCTTTGTGGTGGGTTTTGGACACCAGGAAAGGTCCCGTGGGCTGAGGAAGCGTTTCCTGGGAGCCCTTTGGGATGGGGGCAGCAGCTGTGGGAAAAGCCTTCAGAGCCCCCAGTGGCCTCTGCGCTCCCCTCACACCGCAGCCCTGACAAAGCCGCAACTCCCGGGAAGAGAACCCCAAACCCCTGGCACGTTTACTCAACTCCATCTTCCTGAGAAGATCCTCTCTCTTTGGGGTCTTCGAGCTATTCCACTCCTCCTTTCCACCTTCACACGCACCTAGATCACCACCCCTTTAGGATTCACGTTTTCCACCTTTTATTTCCCGTGACAGAGCTCAGAAAGTCCCCGGGAAGAGTGAAGGGAGCTGTGATTCCCTCAAACGCACCAATCCAGAGCCGGGCTTTCCTCTGAAAGCACCCAAATGCATAAAATCAACCCAAATACCAGAAGACTCCGGGTAAAATCCTCAAAGCTGGCAGCATTTAAACCCTGTACAATAGCAGTAGATGTAGGGACACGTTCTGACTGTAGCTACTGCAAGCAATAATAATGTTAATTCAGCCAAGTTTAAACAGAAGCAAATCCTCCCTTTTGTTTCTCCCCTTCTCCAGAGCTGGGGAGGCTGGAAAAGCAAAACCACTGCTGCTTCACGCCTTGATCCAAGGGCTTATGGCACCAATATATCAATACATAAATATGCTAGCAGGGCTTCTTGATAAAAAATTCATTCTTTCCCCAGCTAGCGTGAACTCACTCAGCTGCTTTATTCATGAGCCTGCCTGGCACTGGGAAAGCTCTGCCACCGTCAGAAATAACAGCCTGGCCAAGGGACTCTACCTCCTTTTGAATGTTTTTGTTTTTATTTTGTAGCTTCTCCTCGCTTTCTTTTATTTTTAACCAGCTGTGGGCTTGAATTATGGATGTCGGCTCGGCGGGGACAGGTGAGGCATGTTCAGGGTGAGGAAGGTCAGGCCTCTGGCTGGGGGTCTCGAGAGGAAGTCCTGCCCCAGCAAAAAACCTGCCCAGCCCCTCTCTGAGCCCCACGGGGCACTTATCTGGGAGATAAGGAGGATTTAAGGACAGGTTAGACGGGGCTTGGAGCACCCTGCTCTGGTGGAAGCCGTCCCTGTCCTCAGCAGGGAGGCTGGAATGAGATGATCTTTGAGGTCCCTTCCAACCCAAACCATTCTGTGATTCTCTGACCACGCACTTCACACATTTTACCACAAATCTGAAAGCCAAAGAGCTGACCAAGGAATTGACTGAGGAATTCCAACAGCTTCACAAAACGTGACTCAAGCTGAGAAGCGACTGTTCTTCTTAAACCCTGTTCTTAAACTGTTCTTAAAACCCTGGTCTTAAAATTAAAACCAAACACGGTTTAAGGGAAAAGGGGTTTTTACCTCGGTATTTGTTTAAGGATCCTTAAGGTGCACGACTTCGTCCGGGTGGAATGCGCTGAAATGCACCCCAAAATGCACATGAAATGCACCCAAAATGCACCCCGAAATGCACATGAAATGCACCCGAAATTCACCCAAAATGCACATGAAATGCACCCAAAATGCACCCACACGACAGATCGTGTACACAATTTATAGACGACCTTGCAAATTAGCACATTTATCAAAGATTCCCCAACGAGAGGCTCAAATGAACCCCCCCCATCCTGAGGAATTCCCCCCTGGATGGGCCTGTCTTAGTTCTCAGGATGTTCTAGAGAGGACCTGGGTTTCTCAGGATGGTGTAGGGCTTTCTGGCCCCACCTGTGAGGCCTCCAGGACGTTTGATCTCCTGGCTTAAGGGAATATTGGGACTCTGCGAAGTTATCGGGCTCAAGGAATTACAAGAATGCGTGCTAAAAGCACTGGGGATATCTAAAAGCTATATAAAAGGGTATATAACAGGTATATAAAAGCTATATAAAAGGGTATATAACAGGTATATAAAAGGTATATAAAAGGGTATATAAAAGGCAGGCAAAGAATCATCATGGCATCACGACAGGGGCAGCCACTTCATCCAGCAGAACTCCAAATATTCTGATTCCTGCCAGCAGTGCCTCAGTCACCCATCTTCAGGTTTCTCTGAGCACACAGAACCCGCATTTTCGGGGAAGGGGCACAAGGAGAGTGCAGGAGCTCTTGGGGCTGGGGTGTGCAGCTGGAGGGAGCACCATGAAAACCAGGCTCTGCTGCTGAGCTTGGAATTCACATCGAGCACAAACCATTCAGTGCCTGAGAGAGCTCCTGTGTGAGTCAAGCTGCACCTGGAATAAATCCAGCGCTCTCTGCATGTGCTTTTCCTACTCTCCAAAGGCTTCCAGGTGTCTGAAGAGCCAAAGCTGGCCCCAAATGTGTTCCACAAGTCCCGAGGAGGGAGAAATATCCACAGGAATAAATGCATAAAACACAAGACATGGATTTAGAGCCCTGCTCAGTTCGGCTGCTCAGGGACACACGAGGTTTTCAGCTAAGGATCATTATCCCAGAGTTTTGCTGGTCTAGTGAGTAGACGCAGAATAAACTTTCCCTGCCACTCAGCAGCCCCTCAGTCAGCAGGGCAGAGCCAGTCACACGGAGCCATTCCCAGAGCACCACAACAATCCAAAACTCCAGCATTTTCTGGCTTTGAGCAGAGGAAATTGGGGGGCAAGGCCCAAAATCACTGCAAATAACAGCAGCCCTAAGGATAGTGCCCAGGTTTCCTCATCAACCAAATGCAGCTCCAGATTCTTCCTGGTCTTCCCTCTAAACATCGCCAGCGAAGATCCCCGAGAAGTTTTCAGCAGCAGAAAATTGGTTGAATGAAGGAAAGCCTTGATTCCATCACAAAAAATCACAGCCACGGGCTGTTACACACCTGCATTCTGCAGCAGAGGACTGGGAACGAGCAGAGCATCGGTTTATTTAGCTTGGGCCAACCTTCTCTTTCTTATCTTCTAATGAGACACCTCCAGCAGCTCAGATTTTCCTTAATTATGAGCAAAAAACATCCTTGTGGATAAATCTGCAGCTCAGGAGCTGGAGCTGAGAGCTCAGTCCCACAGAATTCAGAGCACAGCAAAGCCCCCGGGCCCAGCAGCCCTTTGTCAACGCAATCCCTACTCAGAACAAGATTCCAGAGGTGTTTTATCCCTCCCATTCCCCTGCTTCAGACAAAACAGAACAAAAAACCAGTTGGTCATGATCCTCTGGGCTCCATCTAAAGATGTTTCACAAGGTTTTGTGAAGACATTTTAAATAGAAAAGGATTCTTTGCTACAGGAAAAGAAAAAAAGGTTTTTCCTAAGCACAAGCCTTGCCAAGTTGTTCCAAATTTGAATGAAAACTGCCTGTGAAATTCCAAATCGAAGTGTGAAAATATTTACTCCAGTGTGTATTCATTAAGCCTGTAAAAAATGATGAGAGCAGCTCAAAGCTGCTCCTCTCTGTATTCCAGGAGTCCTTTCTGGGAGGGAACAACCTGGGAACAGGGATGGACAGCAAAGGTGTTGCCACAGGCCACGCTGATAAACAAACCAGCCCTAGAAGGGGCAGGGACACCCAGGGGGTTTTTGGGATGAGCTGCCTCCCACAGTTCCCGGGTGATTTTCCTCCCTCGCAAGGGATTTGCTGGATTTTAGAATCACAGAATATTTTGGGTGGAAAGAGAACTTAAAGCCCATCTCATCCCACCTCATCCCACCTCCTGCTATGGGCAGGGACACCTTCCATGATCCCAGGGTGCTCCAAGGTTGTCCAACTTGGCCTTGGACTCAAGAAAAAATAAAAATGATGCTGTAATGAAAAAAGGATTAAAAATTTCCTATTGCAAAGGCTCTGTCGTGCCAGGAACTTTCTCTGCTGGAGGAAAAACAACAGGCTCCCTGAGAGCTGGTGGCTGTCCCATCCCTGGAAGTGCCCAAGGCCAGGCTGGACAGGGCTTGGAGCACCCTGGGACAGTGGGAGGTGTCCCTGCCCACCCCCTGCACCCAGGGCATGAGATCTGTTGAGCAAAGAGCAAAAACCTTCTCCCAGAGCTCTGCCACAGCCTCTCCTGCTGGAGCACGGATCCGGGGCTGCCCTCAGAACGACAAAATCCAGTGACACCTCCACTTCTGGTTCCCTCAGAAGCGCTGTGTTGCTCCGTGTCAGCGCAGCCCCGGAGGCAGCAGGGATGGCACAGGACTGTGGATGCTGAAAAGCTTTGGTAGAGAAATCTTTCAGCTTTTCTGCAGCGTTCTGTGAGAACTTTGCGGTTCTCACAGAAGCTGTGAAAAACACTGCTATGGGTTTTTGTAAACGAACTCTTTAGCTTGCACCTGGGTTTGTTGTGCAAAATTGTTATGGTTTTAGCTTTTTAATATTTTAAAGTAAGTGTCTTAGAGCTTGACCAATCCCCTCAAGGGGTGGATGGCCAAGCACCCAACTGTCTTATGCCATTCAACACTCTCTTTGTGATCCATGTTATAAAAAGATGAATTAATTAATTAATTAATTAAGAGTCAGAACTGCTTTCCCTTCTGAACTTACTCGTGACATTCCTTGCCGTCAGTGCCGCTCACAGCGACACAGGACTGGCACGTTCTGAGAGCACCCAGCTGCCTTTTCCATCCTGGGCAGGAAAGCGACGGCCAGGCACCTTCAGAGCTGTTTGTACCCTCGGTGCTTTCACGCTGCCGAGCTGCGAGTGGATTTCTTCAGCTGGAGATTTTTTTCCTTGGCAAGCCCCCATGGTTACGGTGCTGTTTGGAGAGATTTCCTGGCTTTTCAGAGAGCAATTGCTGCCTCGAAGAGACTCTTGAAGTTTGTGTGATAGTTGTCACTCTCCAGCTGTATGTCTGAAGCGTCTCCTATTAAACCTGGAGGTGGCCACCCCACAGTCATTGGGAATAAACCTTCCCTGAGACATTAAATAAACCCCAGAAGACTCAGGGAGGCACTTCAGCTCCCGCTCAGCTTCACACGTTTGCTCGAGGGCTGTTCTGAGCAGGGGAATTCGCTGGAGCAGGGTTGAGATGTCTCAATCCTCTTCAGCCTTGGAGGGAATGTCCACGTGGGCGCGGGGTCAGCCAGGCTGCGTTCCCAGACGGACGGAGAGCCAGGCGTGGGCACAAACGTGCGGCACTCTTGGCATTTCAGTATTCCAACGCCATTTCAGCCTCAGGCTTGCTCCACGGTTCCTATCCTTTGGATTTCTGCAGATCTTCCAGAGGAGGAGGCGTGCAAAGCCCGCGTCCCTAAAACACCCGGGAATTCAGCCCTTGGGCAGACGGGCCCTGCAGCCCTCCGGAATCCAGGGTGAATAATGGATGTCAGCCCGGGAAGAACTGAGACTGGGGCAGGACCCTTGTGCTGGCAGCTCACACAGGGTCCATCAGCTGCGCAGATTCCTCCTTTCACCGCGTGCTTTCCTCTCACAGACGCTTGTGCTGCTTGCTCGGTGCTCCACGAGGGATTTTTCCTACAAATCCGTGGATGCTCACACCAATTTATTGCACTGCTGGGTTGCATGCACCCGACCTGGTCTCGTTAGCAGCACGTTTGTTACTCCAAAGCCTGGAGTGAGGCTTTTCCCCGGGGAAAAGGGAGCTGAGAAATCCACTCCATCTGCTGCTCAGGAGAGTTTGGACACAGAGCTCCAGGGAGGGGTTTAAGGCACGGAGAAGTTTGGATATTTTTACACACATGGGTGATACGGAGTCTGTTTGCACAAGGATTTCTGAGATTCGAGGTGCTGAGATGTCTGGCACACACCGGCGATCAGCTAAATGAATGAAGTTTGACCTAAAACACTGATTTTTCTACGTGATAATAAACCTGGCTGATACTCAAAAAAACCCACAGGTTGTAACAACATAATGGGAGGGAGGAAGCTTAAATCCAGCAGGAAACATGGATGAAATCCATATATATGGATTTCTCTATAAAATTCTCTATGGATTTCCTCTATAACCAGCTGGAAGAAGGCCCAGGTGCCAACAGAGAGGGTGTAAGGGGGTCGTGGGGGATGCACAGGCTCTCTCTGTTGGGATGGGTTTCACACATCCAGAGCTCCCAATGTGGTTTTGTGCTCGAGTCAGTCGTTTGGCTGAGCTGGTTTGGGTATTTTGTGCAAGGGTTTGGTCACCCCTCAGTGCATCCCTACCTTTTAGTGCTGCTTCTACAAAAGCACCATCCACAGGCAAGGTTTCTCCTTTCTTCCCTCCCTTCTTCTCCCTCTCAAACCAAGCCTGCACTCGGAGCTGCTGCCAGGCTCTTGGCTGCCTGCTCCAAACTCTGCCATCCCTGCCCTACTTTCCTGCAGATGATTGGTGATACTGAGCCACAAAAATCAACAAAATCAACATTAACCCCACAGCCACAGGCTGGGAATTATCATTTACGTGCACGCCGAAGGTGCCTGGTTCTTATTAGCAAATTCAAATCGCCCTAACTCGATAGCGAGTGCAATTGAGCACTAACAGCATCAGGAGATTTCTCCCTGCTTTCTGAAGCTGCAGGGAGAAAGAGAGAGCACAATTACACCGTGGCACGGCTCGGCAGCTCAGCTCCCACCCCCACCATGGGTGCAGGGCACCAGCGTGTGCCACGTGCCCCGCTGGCTTTGTCCCCAGCCTCTCCCCGGGCCCCCGGCACAGCTCCAGGACAAACGCACAGTGACAAGAGGAGTTCAGCACCGGTGAGCATCAGGCCCCAAGGGAAACCTCTCCCTAAGTCAGAGCTGTAGGGGATTTTACACCGAATCTGTGGCCCAGCTGTGAGGCAGATGCTGTGTGCTCTCGGCTCCGAGATGCTCTGAAAAGCTGAGAGGTCAGAACAGGCTCTGCTACAAACGTCCCTGGGGACGTTCCTTCTCGCACCTGTGGGCACTGCGTGTTTCAGCATCCAGTTTTCATCTGTTTGCTCCTCATTTCCCACAGTATCCTGCATTACTGGATTCCCCCAGAGGGTGCTGGGCACTGCCCAGGCTCCCCAGGGAATGGGCACGGCCCCGAGGCTGCCGGAGCTCCAGGAGCGTTTGGGCAGCGCTGCCAGGGATGCCCAGGGTGGGGTTGTTGGGGTGTCCTGGCCAGTCCTGGCCTCGATGCTCCTGGTCATCCTTTCAGCTGTGATTCCCTGATCTCCACCTCTTCAAAGACCCAGCTAAACCCTGAGCTGTCCCAGGGGAAGCAGAGCATCCTTGTCCAAGCCTGGCACAGCTCCCTGCTCTGCTTTGCCAGTGCTGGTCACTTCAAGCCCTGAGTTCTGACACCCCACATCCACCTGGAGCAAAGCTTGGTCCCAGGACACGACAGGGAATGCAGTGACAACAAAGGAACCACGTCAGAAATGTGCTGTGGGATTCAGAGTGGCAAAACAAAGCCTCTCCTTGTGCTTATTTTCCCTGAAGGAAACCCCTGCAGCAGCTTTTCCTTTTGCTGGTTAAACAGCTTCGCTCCCCAGTATTTATTCACAACGAGGAGAGCTGATCATGCACAGAGTGTGATCCCAGGAGGCTGAACCCACCCTAAACCTCCTCACACCACTGCTGCCAGCCCCGGAACACACCAATATCACTGCAAACACATTTCTTCTCACCCCTCTCAATATTTAGCAATTATGGGTCTGTGATTTAGTGGACCAGCTTCAGGTCACTTCTAACAGCCCATCAGTGGTTCGAGGAGAGAAGAGCAAATTCCAGAGCCACCTGCAGAGTCCCACAGGCTCTGCTGGAGCATTCACTGCGCCACCAAATCAGCTGTGACAGTGCCCATGAGGAAAGCCAAGTGCAAACCCCCCAGGAAACCACACCAAAGGGCCAGCAAAAAGCCACTGAAGTCACCCTGAACCCTTAACTGGCAGGTTTCAGAGGTGCTTAAGATGTAGAGGCTCTTGAGCCCTGAGGAATCTCACGAGCAGCCAGGGAGCAAAGAGGAACCTCCGTCCAAGTCTGAGATGAGGGGAGCTGCTTGATGTTATTTATTCCCCTTCTGCTTTCTACAGCACATTCCACCTGCACCCTCCCACCACCTCCGGGGGGGTTTGCTCAGGAAATCACCTCACGGCCCAGGTCACATCCAAACTCCTCCTGAGGAGCACCACCTTGCATTCGCCAGCTCCCACTTGTGAGTGATGGAGACCAAGAGTCACAGGTTTGATCTTCATAAATAAACCTTTCACTGGTACCAGCTGCCCAGAGCAGCTGTGGCTGCCCCTGGATCCCTGGCAGTGCCCAAGGCCAGGCTGGATGGGGCTTGGAGCACCCTGGGACAGTGGAAGGTGTCCCTGCCCATGGCAAGGGGTGGAATGAGATGAGTTTTAAGGTCCCTTCCAACCCAACCATTCTATAACTCTATGAAACACCCCAAAAAGACACGTGTGAGCTCTCCAAACTGGGACACCAGAGCCTCTTCTGCCCCACAAGCCCCAACACCCTCCCACCAACAAAACCATCTCTGGCCTGCGCTGGAAATGGAACAACAGTGATATCCCAGCCTTTCATTTCCGTGTCTTCATAGGAATAAAGAAATTCAAAGACACAAAGGGGAATGAAAAATACCGAGTGAATCATGAGCTATTATAATTCAGGGAGGGTAAAGTTCCAGCTGGGATCCAATTTAAAGCAGATTTATATTTTGTTTGAACTGTTCATCCCTACTCACCAGCAGATCAGGTTAGGTCCAGCCCACAGTCTGGAAAGACCCACTGGACATTAATATTTGTCAGCAGGAAACAGAAGAAACCTGAAAATCTCTTGCCATTAAGATCAAAAGAGAGCGAAGGTGCACTTTGACATTTCTCCTCTCCTGCAAGGAGCCCCTGCTTTGCAAAGCAAATTCCACCGTGGAGCTTTGAACTCCTGGAGAGGAAAGATGAAAGGTGAAAACCCAGCTCGCTGAAAGTCAGCACCGAGGGGTCTCTGACAGCTCCAGATGGAGCAGGTTTGACCCACGGTTTCCTGGGACCACAAACACAATTCTCAATTCCTTGGAAGTTCCTGGTGCAGCTCCCACACCAAAGGCACCTCACCGAGGGGAAAGGAGCAGACCAAGCCATGAAGGACCACAGCAAGGAGCTCCAGCCCCTTCCCAACCCACTGAGGACCCCACGGAAAGCTCTGAGCTCCAAACTCATCGCTGCCAGGGCCACAGCAGCTCCCTCAGGAGGGCTCCCAGCTGGCTCCTCTTTGTAAGGAATGCTTAGACTCAGCCTAGCGAAAGAATTATTTTAATTGAGGAATTCATGGGCAGGCACAAAACTTTTCAGGCTCTTCTCACTTTGCAGAACAAAGGGAGCTTCCCATGGCAACCCGTGGAGGGTTTGGTGATGGACAAGAAGGTTCTTGCACAGGCAGAACTGGGGATTACTGCCCAGAAAAGGAAACCAGAGTTGTGCTATTGCCTCTTTAAAAGGTTTCCACCTCCACAGAGCCTGTATTAGCAACAGATGAATCACTGTCATTCACAAACACCAGGCACGTAAACAAGAGCATCTAAAACGATCCAGAGATGATCTTAATTTGAAAATGAGATCTGGAGGGAAGACAGGGCTCAGGAGGACTCGGATCCCAGGGCACCACGGCTTCTCTTGCCGAGCAGTGGCGTTGCTTCCTCCCACCTCAGCACGATTCCTTCACCCAGACCCTGCACGTGGAGTCCATCACTGGAAATATCCTCCCTCAGCAGCACCAACACCCTCCAGCTCCAGCAGCCCCTGGTTACTGACAGAGCCATGCTCAAAGCACGATAAAGGCAGCAGCACTTGGCATACCCAGACACTTCATGGGGCCTAATGAATAAATTGACGTAACGGGCCCACGAGCTGATCCGAGCACCAGTCACCTCTTACCCCAGGTGATGCCAGCTTGACTTTTGCCTTTTTTCTTTTATATCTCTGTGATTTTTACACGTGTATTTGTAGCTTCAGCCTGTTGTTGTACCTTAGCTCCGGCATTCTCCTAAGCAGAAAGACAAAACAACTTCCAGCATCCCCGTGCGATCCTGGCTCTCCTCAGAAACCCAGGCTGAGACCAGCTCTTCGAGACAACGTTTTTATAAACAGGGTTTAGTCCTCATCTGCGGGGGGAAGACTGAGAAGGTGCTAGAGATGGGGGGATTGTGCCACCGAGTGTGCTTCTAATTGGGGGCTCTTGTCAGAGAGGGCAATTTGCAAAACCTATAAAGGCTGTACACGCTTTATGCGGGGCGTGCTCCTCTGGCATTTTCCACCTGACAAATTGCATCCTCCTATAAAGGGGTAACCCCTTCTTATCACCCTGACTGTGGCTGGCTCGTGTTTCTGGAACCAGAGGAAAAGGCATCCGTTCCTGGTGGCTCTGCCAGGACAGGCTGGAGCCTCTCCATAGTTTGTGGGATCCAGAACCAACCCGCCCCACGCCCCACTCTGCCAGCACCACAGGCACAGGCTAAGCGGGTCCTCGGTGTCCCCCGTCGCCCCAAGGCCGGGGGGAGCTCCAGGGGAGCACAGCCTGCTCAAAGGGTCTGAGCAAGAGAGCCCAGAGCACAGCAGCACCACCCCAGATGCTGAACCAACCCAATTAATGCTGAATCCACACTGCAGAGAGACACAGCTCCTGCCACGGGCCCAGCCTGGCGCTGGACTGCTCCCAGCCTGGCGCTGGACCGCTCCCAGCTGCACAAAGTCAGGTCTAGGCCACGTGGCCCCTGAGCAGCATTGCCCCCCACAGCAGGCAGATTCTTCCCTAATTTCATGGTCCAGAAAACGCTCTGCCCGTGCCCGAGGGATCTCTGAGCTGTCTGCACTGGGTCGGACTGAGAACCTGGTCGCAACACTGGACTCCCACCCTGAGGAAAACAGTTGGGTTACTCCATTTTAACACATTCCCAGACCACGCTGAAGCTTGGAATTAGCAGGAGGTGCTGGAAAAAAGGTTCTTCCCCTTCATCAACTTCCGTGAATTGCTCCTTAGACAGTTTTGAGCACAAACAGGCCACAGCTGAGACAAACCTGCAGCTCCCAGAGGAGCCTGGCTGGAGTCATTGTTCCAAAGCTCTTGTGCTGCTGAGGCAGGAAGGTCTTTTCCCCAGCTTATTAATGAAGAATTTCACCCTCCTGATGATTCAGCCTCTTTGCTCCGGGCATAAATCGCCTCCCAGATAAAGCCTTGCCAGAAAGCTTTTCGTGGGCCCCAATTAAAAGGAAAAGTCTCTGGAAGAATAAATAGTGGATCAGCAAGGAAAAAACGGGCTGAGATTTGTGAACTTGCTTTCTCCTTGCCCTCCTGATTCCTCAGTTTATCGCAGGACAGGAAGTGAATATTTACAAGGTGGATTTCTGACTGCACAGGCTGTGCTGAAATCTTTGCTGCTGTGACTTTCTAAATCCTGTAAGAAAGCTGGATCTGGACCACCTATAAAGTCACCTCCATCCTTTGGGATTGACTGAATAACCCCTCACAACAAACCCCTCGCTTTGGACAGACCTGAGCCAAACCACCAAACCCAAATCCCTCTTTCCTGCACATTTCCTGACACCAAACTCCTCAGCTTGCCTGATGCCACCACAGACCAACTTTTCCAGCCTCCAATCTGCTCTCAGGACAGAGCTAACCCTCCCAGATTTCAATTAATGCTGAACTGGTGATGTGTACATGCTAAAAAGTTCGAAGCAGAGAAATTCTTCAGCCTTTTCTCAATATTCTGTGAGCAGACTGTCTTTCCTATGGAAACTATTTTAAACAAGGTCACAGTTCCATAAACTTCTTGCACCTGCAGGCTGCTTTGCAAGATTGTTATGGCTTTGACTTTGTTAGTATTTCGGAATAGATCTCTTAAAACTTGGCCAATGCTCTCAAGGGGTGGATGGCCGAGGAACCAATTACCTATTGCCACTCAACACACTTTTGCCATCTATCCTATAAAAGTAGTTGGAAAATTATTAAAGAAAAGCTTCAGCTTCCACTTGTTCATGAGCCTGGACTCTGTGGCGTTTTCTTTGTGCACCTCAGACGTAACAGCGACAGTGATGCACATCTCACCCAGTGACTGATCCCTGCAAATAAAACCCTGACTCTCCTCAGCACCCCGCAGCCGAAGTGCAGCAGGGGGAGGGGAGCGACAGCAAAGCCCTGTGGGTGCAGGACAATCAATCCAGCAGGAAACGAAGGGGCCATTAAGGAAGAAGTTGTAACCTCAACCTTCCTGGAATGGCTCTCAGTCCCAGACTGCCTGGCTGCAGAGGGATTTCGGCCCCAGCAGGGCTGGCTGCTCCCAGCAAGGGAGGGGGACAAACCTGCCCCAAGCAGAGGCAGCCTGTGGCGGTGGCACACACGGGAAGGGGCGAAGGAAGGGCTCGGCTGAGCCTGAGGAACAGCAGCTTTTACAGAATCACAGATTTGGGTTGGAAGGGACCTAAAAGTTCATCCAGTGCCACCCCTGCCATGGGCAGGGACACCTCCCACTGTCCCAGGATGCTCCAAGCCCCAGTGTCCAGCCTGGCCTTGGACACTGCCAGGGATCCAGGGGCAGCCACAGCTGCTCTGGGCACCCTGTGCCAGGGCCTGCCCACCCTCCCAGGGAACAATTCCTGCCCAATATCCCATCCATCCCTGCCCCCTGGCAGTGGGAAGCCATTCCCTGTGTCCTGTCCCTCCAGCCCTTGTCCCCAGTCCCTCTCCAGCTCTCCTGGAGCCCTTTCGGCCCTGCAAGGGGCTCTGAGCTCTCCACACAACCTCTTCTGTGTCTTCTTCTGTGTCCATAGGGGAGGTGCTCTAATTCCCTTCCCAACTTCGTGGCCTCCCCTGGACCTGCTCCCACAGTTCCATGTTCTCCTTATTTTGGGGGCAGCAGAACTGGGTGGTTTTTCCCTGCTTTCATGAGTTAGCAGGAGAAAAAGCTCCAGCCTTTTTTCCTACTAATGCTTAATCCCAGTTTACACAGACCACATCTTGCCTGCTGTGGTCCCACAGCCCTTTGCAAATCTTAATTAAGCAAAAGATTAAAAGTAGGTCCAGAGCTCAGCTCTGACGAGTATCTTGCATCAGGGGAATGCTGCTCTCCTTGAGGAGTCCAGAGCCTGGGGCTGGCAGGGAAACTCTTCCTGATAAAATTTTCCTGCCAAAAAACCATTTTCCTCAGCAGGGGAAAACTCGGGTGGTGAATCAGAGCCCCTTAACAAGGAACAACCTCTGACTCTCCCTCTCTAAGTCTGAGCGTGTGTTCACTTACTCCACCAGCTCTGGATTCAAGAGGAAACATCTTCCAGCTTCTTCCCAGCCTGGGTGCAGCAGGGATCAGGCTGGATCAGGCAGCATCCCCGTGCAGCTGCTGAGCTGCCTGGAGCTGGATGGATTCCATCTCCAGAGGAGTGGCCAGGATGAAGGAAGGAGCTGATCCTTCCCCTCTACTCTGCCCTTGTAGGACCCTGCTCGGGGTTCTGTCTCCAGGTCTGGGGTCCTCAACACCAGGAGGACGTGGAGCTGCTGGAACAAGTCCAGAGGGGCCACAGAGCTGCTCTGGAGCCAGGCTGGAAGAGCTGGAGGTGTTCACCTGGACAGGAGAAAGCTCCAGGGAGAGCTCAGAGCCCCCTGCAGGGCCTAAAGGAGCTCATGAAAAGGATGGAGAGGGACTTTTTATATGGGCAGAGTGACAGAACAAGGGGCAATGATTTTAAACTGAAAGAGAGTAGGGTTGGATGGGATATTGGGAAGGAATTGTTCCCTGGGAGGGTGGGCAGGCCCTGGCACAGAGTGCCCAGAGCAGCTGTGGCTGCCCCTGGATCCCTGGCAGTGCCCAAGGCCAGGCTGGACAAGACTTGGAGCAGCCTGGGACAGTGGGAGGTGTCCCTGCCCATGGCAGGGGTGGGATGGGATGAGCTTTAAATTCCCTTCCAACCCAAACCATTCTATACTTCCACGACTTCACTGCTGTTTCCCGGGCACAGCCTGACAAGGCCTCCACAAACACCCCGTGGGGGATTTTCAGCCACTGCTGCAGCATAATCTGGGCTTCTGTCTCCTTTTTCAGTCTGATGAACTTGGAGTAGGCACGGACAACACCAAACCAACAAACAAGGGGCCGGAGAACAGCACATGACTGAAGCTGTGAAAAAGTTGAGGACTGCACAGAGAGGATCTTCCCCACCCACAGCTTCTCTCAGTTTCCAACCTGCAAAAGCACAGCCAGGTTCTCAGCCAGCAGAGCAGCACAGGGAGAGGGTGACAGCACTCGGGGACAAGGGACAGGGCGTTCCTTCTGCTCAGTGCCCAGTGGCACAGCACAAACCACTCGCCCTCCGCCAGAACATCCAGAGCCCCTCAGACCTGCCAGATCCCAGCACCAAACCCTAAGCTGAGGTCTCAGACACAACAAATCCAACTCTGCAGGTGCTCCGGGCACCTGTTCCCAATTAGATTAACGGGTATCTGGAATGAAACTACAACAGCTCCAGAGCAACCCCCAAAATCAATACCCCCATGGTAAGCTCGGGGTTTTGCGTGTGGCACGAGAGGCAGGGTGGGAGAAGATATCTCATACACCACATATTGATTAATCAATCCCAGCCAGGATGCTAATGGGCTCTTCTTACAACACTTGGCACCGGCAGGAAGGAGCAGGAATGCTGAATGAGGAGGGGAGAGAAACTGGTGGTGTGGTGAAGCTTCGGGGTGAGGGGAGAAATGTAACGGGGAAATCTTCTAGAGATGGATTTAAGTGGTCAGAGACTGGGAATAGATGGAGGAACTGAGCAGCAGAGGGAGAAGGGAATAAATCAGATTTATGGGCTCCAAACACAGCAGAATTGTACCTGGCAATTACTGTGGCTGAGGATAATAATCCTTTCCTGCTGCTACAAAACCATCCCAGGAAGGACTGAAAGGGCCCAGCAGGGGTCTGGAGTCTGTGATGAAGAACACTGAGCACAGCATCATCCCTCCAGCCAGAGACATGGGCTGAGGGCACCAGGAGTGCCTGACTTAGAGATTTTCCCACAGAAACTACACCCTCAAACGAGGGCATTGCACTGCCCGGGAGCCAGCAGAGGCTGGGTGGGATCGTCCTGCTCTTTGTAAAACTGGCAAGAGCAAAACTGGCCGGCCAAGAGGTTGGGACAGTCGGGGTCCTGCCTTGCAGGAGGGAAGGGAATTCAGCCTGGTGCATCTTCTGTGCAGCCCACAGAGCCACGCCAGGGGCGAAGGTGAGTGACAGAGCCCTGCAAAATTGTTCTGGACTAACCAAAACCAGTACTGGAGCTCAGAATCACAAGTGTGATCAGCAAGGGCTACACCCCTCAGGAGAGGAAACCTCCAGGTACAAAATATTAAGGAGTTGCTGCTTTTGCCACCCAGTTTTGTACGAATTGGGTTGTCTGTGGGGCACTGTGAGAACCCACTCCTGCTCACCCAGCAGAGCACAGGAGCACCTTGGGGTGACACCAACACCCCATTGCCACCACACATCCCACCTGCAGCCTCAAAGCACCACAGATTCAACCAGAAACAGCCCCTTAGGAAAACAGGAACAATCCTCCTGAAAATCAGGGGAGCAGGAGGTGAAAACCACACAAACTAAATTAATTTTTTCTCTCCCAGAACCATCTTTCCCCAACCAACACCCCCCAGCCCCAGCAGGGCACTCACGTTGTAGAGGATGTCGGTCCAGCCCTCCATGGTGATGCACTGGAAGACCGTGAGCACGGCGAAGAGGATGTTGTCAAAGTTGGTGATGCCGTAGTTGGGGCCCTGCCAGTACTCCCTGCACGTGGTCCCGCTCTCACACTGCCTGGCCGGAGGCTCCTCTCCGCAGGGAAAGTCTCCCACCTCCTCACCTGCAGGGAGGGAAGAGGAGTTACTGACTGGAACCATCCTGAAAATTACTGAAACCATCCTGAGAAGTTCCTGATAGGAACCATCCTGAAATGTTCCTGACTGAAACCATCCTGAAAATTACTGAAACCATCCTGAAAAGTTCCTGATTGGAACCATCCTGAAATTGAAATGTTCCTGACTGGAACCATCCTGAGAAATTCCTGACTGGAACCATCCTGAGAAATTCCTGACTGGAACCATCCTGAAAATTACTGAAACCATCCTGGAAAGTTCCTGATCAGAACCATCCTGGAAAGTTCCTGATCAGAACCATCCTGAAAGTTATTGAAATCATCCTGAGAAGTTCCTGATTAGAACCACCCTGAGAAATTCCTGATTGGAACCATCCTGAGAAATTACTGAAACCATCCTGAGAAGTTCCTAATTAGAGCCATCCTGAAAAGTTACTGACTGAAACCATCCTGAAAGTTATTGAAATCATCCTGAGAAGTTCCTGATTAGAACCACCCTGAGAAATTCCTGATTGGAACCATCCTGAAAATTACTGAAACCATCCTGGAAAGTTCCTGATCAGAACCATCCTGAAAGTTATTGAAACCATCCTGATAAGTTCCCGATTGGAATCATCCTGAAAAGTTCCTGATTGGAACCATCCTGGGAAATTCCTGATTGGAACCATCCTGAGAAGTTGTTGCTGCTGCACCCTCCTGGCACCACTGCAAGGATTAAATTCACATTTTGGGTTTCTTTGTGGAAATGGATGTGGAAGAGCTGTGTCCCTGTAATCATTTCCACGCTGCTGGGCTGTGAGGGATGGGTTAGTGCAGGGTGGAGCAGAGCAGTCCCTGAAGGGCCCAAAATTCACAGTTTGCCATCTCAAATTGTGGAATTTATTAGGTTGGAAAAGACCTCCAAGATCACCCAGTGACACCACCAACCCAGCACCAACATGGTCACCACTAACCCGTGTCCCCAGGTGCCACATCCACACCTTTTTGAGCACTTCCAGGGATGGGGACTCCACCCTGGGCAGCTCCTTCCAATGCCTGACCACCCCTTCCGTGAGGAAATTTCCCCTCATCTCCAGTCTAAACCTCCCCTGGCCCAACTTTTGAGGCCATTTCCTGTTATCTGGGGGAAGAGGCTTCCAAACTGCAAATAATTCCTGGCTCGTGACAGTTCAAAACATCTGAGAGGCCTGGAAATGGTGTTAGAGCAGCACAAAAACATCACACACACAAAAAAAACCCCAAAACACCACAAAAAATAAAACCAAGAGCGTGGCAAAAGCAGGGCTTTGGGAACGGGACACACCTCAAACACCCCAAAGTGCTAAATACTGGCTCTGTAACCTTAAATCAAAAGGGCACCTGCTGCACCTGTGCCAGTTTTGGGGTGTGGACTGCCCCGAAATCGCCCAGGCTCCGCATTTTTGCTCCACATGCAGCACGTGTGGCAGGGAAAGGATCCATGTGGGATGGGTGCTTCTCTGCTGAGTTCCAGTGCAGACCCAGAGAGGGCCAAGGTGGATAAATCTGCCAGGGAAGGACCACCAGGAATGGCCAGGAGGGTGCCCAGCATGGGAAGGGGTTGCAGCCCCCTCCAGAGCAGCTTGGAAAACTCCAGTGCTGGGTTTTTGGAGTAAACAAATATCCCAAGTCATACCCCTGTGTTTGGAGAGCTGCGACTGCGGAAGCATTAAAGGGTTTTTAAAGGGTTTTTAAAGGGACACGTTATGGTGATGGAGCAGCAAACGGCACAAAATCCAATTCACCAGGGGAAAAGCAGCAGCAGCCCTAACGAGAATTAGGAATAATCGTTCCACGGAGCAGAGCCTGCAGGAGGAAAGCAAAATTGTCACTGTGGAGCAGGATCTAAGTGCGTGTGGATTTATACAAATCTATATGGGACACTTTCCTGTTGACTCAACGCCTCGGTGCAGGGCAAACCTCCAGCTCCCATATGGGTCACCACAGGCTCTCGTGAGGGCTTGGTGAGAGAAGAAAATGCCAAAGCTGGCTCCTGCAGACCGTTTGTGGAAAGAGGATCCAGTTTCATCTCGGTTTGGCCTTTTGCTGCCAGGGAATTCTCTGGAAACGCATTGCACATCCGCCACAAAGAGGCGGGTGGGGGACTTCTTCCTTTTTAAAACAGTGACCAGAACTGGCCCTTCCTCCTCATGGCTGGAGAGACAGAGAAAAGAGGAATCCCAAGGAAAAACGGGAAATAAATGTGATGCCCTTCTCTCCTGGAGTAACGCTTGGGCTGGGTCAGGTGCTTCAAAATGATCCCGTGACAGCAGAACAGGACAGCAAGGAGGGTGCAGGGAGAGGGAAGCAAGACTGGAGCATGCACTGCCACGGAGTTTTACCCATTTTCCATTAAAATAATGACATGTTTCCAGCTCAGAACAGTCAGGCTGAGGGGGAAAGACCTTGAATAACCCTTTGGCCGTATTTTGGCGCCAGTTTGGTGCCCTGACCTACCCAGGCTATTGGCTCAGCAGAGCAACACTCGGTGTTGACACCTCTGCTCGGTGCCCTGCGTGATGCCCAGCTGGTACCTCTCGTGCAGCTCCTGATTCCAGGAAAAACCCCGGGGGTTTGCTCACTTTGGGGATTTGGAACAGCAAGAAGCACGAGCAGCTTTCCCTCCTCCCGTTTCCCACCTGCTGCCAGAGGCATCTCTTTAATGAGCTCACATTTCCACGCTCAGGCCGGTTCGGAGCCCGTGGTCTCTGCCTGGGCTCCTTAATGCACCTCTGCGGGGATGAGGAGCACTTAGGTTTTAAAAAGCTTCGTGGCTGCTCTGCTCCCAGGGGAGGCAGTGCCAGGAAGCCTCCCCCCAACCCAGTCTCCTTTCCAGAAACACCATTTCCCGCCCAGCAGCTGGAATGGATCCCCATAACTCACCCAAAGCCAGCTCGGCAGCCCCGGGGCACGGAGTGACCAGGGCACAGGCACTTTCCCCCTCCTGCTGAGGGGATGCGGGAGCTGAGCCACAGCTCCCACCGAGCTGGCAGCTGCTGCCGTGCAGAGAAATGCAGCACAGGCAGCAGAGCTCCGGCTGCGCTCCCAATTCCGGGCTGGAATGCGCCCAGCCAGCAAGAGGCGCTTACACACGACATTACCCATGACAAAAACCTGTCCTCGGTCCCCAAAACCTGGCACGGAGACCTCTTGGCCGCCACTGATGGCAGAGACGAGCCTGCAGGAAGCACGCACGGCTTTGGGGGTGATGTTTGGCTTTTGCACTACCGAGGTTCTGGGGGAGAGAAGAAAATCCTCCTCCTTCAGGTGCCAGCCTGAGGGAGAGCCTCAGGCTCTGCCTGCAGCCGCCTCCCGCACACAAAGGATGCACAAACATCCCCTGCCCCGTCTGCAGTTTAACAGACCTGGAAATACTCCTAGGAAAGCCCAGCCTGCTCAGGATTTCATCCTCCCCACCACCTCGGCACCAACTCCGCTGCTTCCTCCACACCAACATTGTCACTGCCGTCCCTGTCCCCCTGTCCTCACTGCCGCAGCCCCTCGCAGGGGCCACACCACCCACAAAGAGGCTTTTTCCTCCTACGAATCCAGTCCAAACACTCGTTTCCTCCAGGAATCGCTGGGATTTTCTCACAAGTCCTAACTCCCAGCTGTCCTTCATGACCCGCGTTACAGTTTTCCAGCATTCCATAGGAACACGAGCAAGAATTCCCTTCGCAAATCCCTGTGTGCACTGAGTGTACTGAACTGTTCCCATCAGAAAGCTCAGAGACTTGGCAGGGACGCTGTTTTATCCCCCCTGGATTGCACGGAAATAAATCAATGTTAAGACCTATTAGCGATACTGACTGAAAATAGAAGGCTGTGTTTAAAGAAAGTCAATTGCACCTTAAAATGCAATGGTTTGGAGACAAGAACAGCAATTTTATGTGTGTTATCAGATAACAAACATATATTAACACTACTATAAAGGAATGGGGTGGAACGAGATGATCTTTAAGGTCCCTCCCAGCCCAAACCGTTCCATGATTCGACACAGCTGTTCCCAGCCAAAAATCTCTGGGATCATCCTTCTCCACCTCCATTTTAGGGGGTTTATCACTCAGTCACAGGCAGACACATCGTTCACTCTCCAGGGCCCAGTTTCCCTTCTCTGAAGGTCATTTTTATCCTTTCTCCATCAAAGGACTCCTTGCCTCCCATCTATCAACCTTTTATTCTTTGGTTGCTCCCAGACTTTTTGATCTGTTACTGTCCCACACCGAAGTTTGCCCAGAAACCTTTCCAGGAAACTCAAGGTGCATAAAGCAGAACCCAGTGAAAACACAAACAGACACCGAGGAATAAAATGAAACAACAGGAATTTGGTTCTGGGCTTCTGCTATGAAAGTTCTTGGGGCCTCCTGTCCCAAAAGAATTTTTCATCTCCCTCTTGGGCAGACTGGGAGCAGCCCAGTGGCATCAGAGAGAGGAGAATCTGTCCCAGTCCCCGTAGGGTGGGCACAAAATTCTGGTAACTCTCAGAATAGGTGGGTAAAGAGGGAGAGAACGCAGGGAATGTGAAAGAGGCCAAAGGAAAAGCAACACAGAAGCAGGACAGAAAGATCCCAAGGGCAGAGCTCACCTGTCTCGTTGGAAAAGCAGGTTTTGTGGAATTTGCCCATGTAGAACTCCAGCCCGATGATGGCGAACATCACGATGGCGAAGAAGAGGAGCAGCCCAATCTGCAGCAAGGGCACCATGGCCTTCATGATGGACTTGAGCACAACCTGCAGGCCTGGGGGGACACAAAAACACCTCAGGGAGGGAAGGAAAACAAGGACACAGGGATGAAGAGAAGGTGGGAGAGAGGGGCTGTCCAAGGGACAATCTGCGGTTGGCAATACCGAGCAGCGCTGCTCTCCCCAGAGTGAGACATTTCCTGCCATAAGAGCAGGAGAGACAACTGGGTGTTCTCCTTTTCTGGTGGCTTTCCTTCAGGTCACAGATTCAATGGGTTCCTAAGCTTCAGAGGCACTAAAGAGATTTCTCCTGAAGCTGCTGGAGTCCCAAGATTCAGCCTGGAGCTGAACCAGGTCCTTGGGGCAATTGTGGTGCAGCTTTGAACCCTGCCTAGGACGCTCCTTAGGGCCAAGCAAATCAAGCTGTTGTACATGAAGTGGATGAAAAGCTCATTCCCTCTTCTCCCCAGACATGCTGGAAGTCTCAGCTTTATCCCACCAAATTCTGACAGTGGATGGACTGAGCAGTAATTAAGAAATTGGTGCCAAATATTGTTATTATCGGACTGCGTTGAAATGGAAGTGAGACCACAGCAGGAGCTCAAACCCCAGCTAATACAATTATTTATTAAATTAATACAATTTAAATAATACAGTTTTTTAGCAACACCGGGGTCTCTTACAGATACTTGCCAAAATAAATTCCAATTTGTGTTTATTCACACAAGGCTTTCTTTGGGAGGAAGGTTATGGTGTTACTTGGAGAGATCAGGCAGGACCTGCCCTGCAGTGAAAACCTGTCCTGAGAAACTCGGAGTGGGGGCAAAGAGAGAATTTCCCAGCAGCTGGTGGTGTCACTTAGTTCGAAACTGGAGGAGGGAAGGAAAACCCCGCGGATGGGCGTGATCCCCCTGTCCCAGGGAGTCTGGGCCGCTCAGGAGCTGCCTCTCCCTCCACAGCCAGAACAGCCTCGAGCTGTCCCTGTCACACCCTGCCCTGCAGGAACAAACCCTGTCCCCAGGGCTGTGCAGCCACCAGCCCTGAAACCCATTTTCCATTAAAGCCAGGGGAGATAAGGCGAGAGGGGCTGGCAGTGGAGGGGGCAGATAACGCCCTGCACACCACAAAAACCCTGCAGGGACGGGCAGGGCTCCCTCGTGGCCTGTCCTGAGGGGTGGGGGGTCAGGGATCATCCTTGTCCTGCCACCTTGTACAGCACCACTGTCTTGGGGTGACTTTATGACGTGTGTCCCCTATCGCTACTCTATGCCCACCAATCTTTTCTGTGCTCTTTAACCTGAGCCTGAGAGGGACAGGAAGAAAAAAACCAAAACAAAAAACTTTTCAAAGCAGTTGTTTCAAGGACACGGGGATACGCTCCTCGGCTCCAGCAGTGCCCTTGGGTTTTTTCCCCTCAGCCAACTTTGGGGGTTTTTTTTGGCTCTTCTTTTTCCGGCGAGAGACAGAGAGTTGAACTTTTTTTTCCTAGGATTTTGGTTTTTTTGTTCTCTTCTTCTCTTCTGGACTGTTTCAACAACATCTGAACACATCAGGAGAATTTTCCCGGAGGCCCGGGGGGGTGGCCCCTCGCCGACCAGCTCCGAGGAGGAGAGAGACCACACCTACAGAAGGACTCTGAAATCTTCCCAGGTTTTCTCTCCACAGAGAGAGAGACCTCATTGTTTAGTGTTATTATTCCCCTCTTGTGTGTTTGTTAAATAAATAGTTTGTTATCTCTTTCACTTTCCTTCGAAGAAAATTTTTTTTTCCCGAACCTGGGGGGGGGAGGGGTGGTTGCAACCTGACTTCTATCAGAGGATATTTTCCTCCAAATTTGTCCAAACTAGGACAACCATTGAGACCAAGATGGGCACAGGCATTTATAAAAGCACCGAGGTGTCTTTGACAGGAAAAATGCTGAGGGTGTAAAAGGGAAGAATATTCCGTGTTTGTGGGTGGTTGCACCTGAAGGTTGTGCATTTACTACAGGAAAAAAAAACCCCACCGCACATGAAATATTCAGCTTTCACCACATCACTAAAAACCTGAGAGCAAATATTGTGGGGAAATGTTGTGCTGGTGCAGGACACATCTCCAGGTGGGAAAATGTCCCCCACACCAGGACAGGGCCAGCTCTGAGGGGCCACCTCACTTGTGTGACATCCTCAGGCTGTCACTGCCACGCCCTGCCCAGGCAAAAGGTCCAGGAAATAACAGCCAGCAGCACCTCCTTGCTGGAGACAAACAAATGCCACCTTTCCAAGGATCTCTCCTGGGTGGGAATTCAGATTGAAGCCCTGCCCATGAATGGATCCCGATTTCAGGAATTTTTAGGGCTGTCATTGCCCCCTGGTTAATGCAGAGGACACCAGAGCACCCCACAGTGCTGCAGCTCCTGCTGGAGGGTACAAAGCTCTTTATTCCACATCCAGAAAGGAAACAGCTCCTGGAAGTGATCCCTGCTGGGGGGCAGAGCTGTGACTGGGACAAATAAAGGGCAGAAACCACGGTGTGGGCACTGGGATGGTTTCAGGGCAGGATGCAGCTCCTCACTGGAGCGTTCAGACCCTTCAGGCTCACACATAAAATACAGAGAGTGGGGGAGGCCAAATCCCACCTGCTCTTTCCCTTTATTTTTTCCCCCTTATTAAAAGGCTAAAATCCCCAACACAAGAAGCTCAGCTGATCAAAACCATCAGAAGATCCAAGCTGAAAAGCCTGAAAGCTGCAAAATTCAGCTCTCAGGTCTTCACACCCCAGAGAATTCATTCACCCCCAAAGGCAAAGGGATCCGAGGACAAATCCCTGCCCCTCACCTGCAGATTTGGGAGCATGGTGCTGAAATCAGCACAAAATGGGATGAGAGACCACCAGACCCCAAAAAGGGGCAGGAGCCACTGACCCCAAAGAGGCAGGGGAAGAAAATATGGCTCAGAAAAGCAGTAACACCCCAAACCCACCGAGCACTCAGGCTGTGACACGGAGTTGTCACCACACTCACTTGGGATTCCCGACACGAGTTTCAGGGGCCGCAGCACCCGGACGGCTCGCAGGGTCCGCAGGTCAAAATCGGTGCCAGCAGTCGCCAGAATCCTGAAGGGAAAAGGGGAAAAAAACCTGAAATTAAATGCAAATTCCTCTTTCCAAAGCGTGGATAAGTGTGGTGTAAAAGCAGCAAATACTGGAGCTGCTTTAGACTCTGTACCCGTGATCCCCGAAAGCCATTAAGTCCCAAAAACTCCAGGGTTGCCGTAGGAAAATCCCCAACCTCTGCCTGTTTATGAGGCCGCTGGAACATCATCAGGGCACTCAAGAGCTGCACCCTGTGCCACAGGACAGCTCACCCCAAAAGGAGACGGAGGGAGGGAACTAAATCCCGCAGTTATGCTGGGAATCACCTGCCAGCATTCCTACAACAAACCCACAAATCCCTCCGTTGGATGTCTGGTGTTTCCCAACACCTGGAGCAGTTTCTGCTCGTGGTTTCCTTCCCCTCTGTGTGCAAAATTAATTCTTGTTCCGAGCATCTCCTTGGAGGAGAGCGGGCAGAGAGCAGGGTGTGGGTGTGACACACCCCGAAATCCAGCCCCCAGAGCAGAGGGAGCCCTAAAAATGGGATGCTCCGCACAGAAAACAAAATGGATTCCCTGGTTTAGGGCACAGCAAGCGGAGAAATATCATCCCAGTGCCCACAAGGAATAATGGAAACTCATTCTTCCTCACTTTCCTGATAACAGGAGCCCTTTTCCTCAATTTCTTGCTAACAAGAGCCCTTTTTGCTCAGTTTTTTGATAACAGGAGCCCTTTTCCCCCATTTTCTTGCCAACAGGAGGCCTTTTTCCTCAGTTTCTTGACACCAGGAGCCCTTTTTTCCCATTTTCTTGATAACATGAGCCCTTTTTGCTCAGTTTCCTGATAACAGAAGCTCTTTTCCCTCAGTTTCTTAATGAAAGGAGCCCTTTATTCCTCAGTTTCTTGACACCGGGAGCCCTTTCTACTCAGTTTTTTGACAACATGAACCCTTTTTCCACAGTTTCTTGCTAACAGGACCCCTTTTTCCGCAGTTTCTTGACACCAGGCTGCTGAGCATCCAGCAGCGACCAGCCACCATGAAAACAAACCCAAGGAAAAGCAGAATTTTCCCAACCCAGCTGTACAATTGCACTCTGACCCGCACAGGATGCCTGCAAACCCAGCAGAGGAGGCCGCGGCAGCACAGGATAAATCCCTGTCCTTGACTTACTGACTGACTTAGCCCCGCTGCCAAGCCCGGCCTAGGGAAGAGCAGGCTCAGCATTGCTGGGCGGAAAGGGCCAGACTCCATCAGCAGGAGGTGCTGGAGATCAGGAAAAAAACCTGCTGGGATGTTGGATGGCAGCAGGCAGAAGCAAGCCAGGACCTGAGGAGCTGAGTATTTATTCTATAGGACACCTGCTCCCACATTTTCACGACCTCAAAATTCCCGTGACATCAGCTCCACGGATGCAGTTTGAGCACAGGCAACAGGAGACGCTTTAAACCAAGAACCAGCACATGCAGAGACTTCTAATTTCATCCTCTGCTCCCTTCCCTCCATCCCCACGGTTTGACTGCTCACTTACAGACCTGTGCAGCGTGGGAGGAACACGGACAGGGATAATCCTAAACATCCACCTTGGAGGTTGTTCCCAACAGCACAATGAGCCTCCAGAGAGCCAGGATGGGTTTGTGCTGTCGCCAGGTTTGGGACAAGCTGAGGGAAAGGGTCCTTCACGCCCTTATTTTGTTGTGAAATCCGAAGAGCAACTGGGAGGGAGGGGGTGCCACTAAATGCTCCAATGGGTAGAAGTTGTCGTGCCAGAGTTTTCTTCCTAACCGGCTTGATATCAAATCCAGCCTGTTCCAACTCTGGCAACGCACACAAACCGCCTTTCCCAGGAAAACTCTTGGGTTTGGCTGTTTAAGCCATGAATTCCCACATCATTTTCACTGTCAGCCCCCAGCTGACCTGCACGGGACGCCCCAGAGCCACCATCTCCCGTGGCTGCTCCGTGGATTCCATCCCATCCCAGCCAAATCCCACAGCCCACCCAGCAGGGCTGAGCTGTCCCTGCTCCCTCTGCCCATGAATCTGGGAAAACGAAACAGCCCAGACCTTGTCTGGAGAGGTAAAAACAGCTGCAGGCTGAACAAAGCTGGAGGAAATTCATAGAATGGTTGGGGTTCCTCTGGGCACCCTGTGCCAGGGTCTGCCCACCCTCCCAGGGAACAATTCCTTCCCAATATCCCATCCATCCCTGCCCTCTGGCAGTGGAAGCCATTCCCTGTGTCCTGTCCCTCCATCCCTTGTCCCCAGTCCCTCTGCAGCTCTCCTGGAGCCCCTTCAGGCCCTGCAAGGGGCTCTGAGCTCTCCCTGGAGCTCCAGGTGAGCACCCCCAGCTCTCCCAGCCTGGCTCCAGCCCTGGAGCAGCTCCGGGGCCTCCTCTGGACTCTCTCCAGCAGAAACTGAGGGGCAGCTCTGGGGCTGAACACCCCACGTGAGCCTTGCAGACCAACGAGGCAGAGGCTGAGAAAGCCCAGGCTGGGCATCCAGCACTTTCCCTGCTCCAGACAAAGCGGGAAGGGCTGGAGCCCGCAGCCTCCTGGCACTCCACGCTCACCCCCAGGGCTCTGCAGCCCCAGCCGGGCTGTGCCAGCCGTGGAACCAGGGCACAGGGGGCCCTGAGGCTTTCAAAGCGTGCTGTGGTGTCAGCATCCAGCCCAGGAAGCCTCCGGATGTCAGGAAGGACCCCGGGGCAGCAGCTGGAGCACAACAAAGCAGCTCAGAAGCTGTGCCAGGGCGGGGATGGGGCCTTTTCCCCCTACAAAACCAAAATTCAGCTACAGGATTCCAGTGCCCTAAGCTGGAAAAACATCCCAGTGAGGGGGAGACCCTAATTAACATCATCTGGGGCCTTTGCCAAAGTGCCACCTTTGCTTTACTTTTTCCCTCCGAAAGCTCATAAAAGCCACGGTGAGTTAGGTCAGGACGAGTGGGAAATGATCCCTAAAAATAAGAGAAATGCAGAGATCAAAGGAGCCAGCTGACAGGCACATCCCAAAATCCTGCTGGAGCATCCCTGGCTCAGCCAACAGCTGAGAACAAAGCAGAGGTGGTGGGGAGCAAGCGCCAGCAGAGGAAATTAGCTGGGAAAAGCGAAAAAAAAAAGAAAAAAAAAAAAATAAGCTTTTAGGTGATGAATGCCTTGATCTGCAGCCGTTTTTGTGCCTCAGTGGGTTGTGCAGGAACACAGAGATCGGATGTCTTTGGGATGTCACCACTTCCAAGGGTTTGAGTGCAACAAAATCAACTCCTCCATGGAAGTTGTCCTTTTTTTGTGATGGCCAAACACCAAACTCTTCTTGTTCTTACGCTGCTGGGGAGGACCTGGGCACCCATCCTGCCCTCCCTGGAGCCTCAGGACCGTGGCACTCACTCCTGATTTTCACCACCCCTTGGTTAAAGGCTGCTCTTCTCTCTCTCTCCTCCACTGAGGAGCCCTGACTGACAGCTCCTCCCAGAGCCAGCCCAGCTGTGGGATAAATGCTCGATAACTTCTATTCCAGCAGAGCCTGGAATAAATTATAAAAGCAGCTTGTTCCTCTGGGGATAAAAGAAAGCAAAGAACGAAGGGAAAGTTCCTTCCCCGAACGTTCTGATAACATAAATAATTAGCAACCCCTTCCTGTAAGGAGCTGGGAGCTCAGGATTGATTTGTTCTGGTTCAGCAAGAGCCAGGCTGCCAGACACAGGTGATGAACGTCCTCAGCGAAGCCCTGAGCAAAGGAAACGCCTTGGAATTCCTTCAGGTTTAACCCCAGAGCTCCAAATCCTGAGGACTGGAGTGGGGAAAAGCTACTCCTGCTCCTCAGGATCAGCCCCACCATGCCTGAGAGCCATTAATGCTTCCCATGGGATCTCACCAGGGCAGTTCTTCCAGAGGAGGCATCACTGGAATAACTTGAGGGTATTTTAACATAACCTCGCTAATTTTTATAATCTCCAGCCCTAGAAATAAGTGGGAACAGTAAAGTTTTCAGAGCCCTTATCCCAAGCATTTATGTCTAAGTTCCAAACCAATCCCTTCAGCAGGATTAGGAGAAAGACCAAATAGCTTCCCACAAAAAAAAAAGGATAAAACCAGCAGCTGGTTTATGAAAAGAAATAACAATTGTCACTTCGTGCCACAGATTCTACCCACCCACACAGAGACCTTGGCAGCATCAACCCCAAAACCTCTGAGGGAAGAGAAAACTCCAGTAAATCACCCCCATTCCCAAACCTGACTGAGCACCGATGCTTAACAAGCCCCAGCGACCTCTGGGAATGGAATCCAGGGGGACAAACCAAATAAATAACTGCATGGAGATTGGCTGAGTAGTTTAAAGGTGTTTCCCCCTCTGTGGGTCACCTTCAGGCTGTCACCTCTATCTGTCACTGTCACCCACCCTCTCCTCTGCTGCCCACGGGCACTGGGAAAAGAAATAAAAGAAATATCGCATCATTGTGGCCCTGAACTCCACCAGAGCACCAACAGCAAGCAGGCAGCACCGTGGAGAAGGAGGTGCCACAATCCCTGGCACTCTGTGCCACCAGGGCACCCCTGGCCCCGTTTCCCCGTAGGTTCTGAGTGGATCACGAAGGTTTGGAGAGGAGGGAGCCCATGGCCAGGGGAGAAACCACCCAGCTGCAGCCACCGAGCACGGCAGGAGGTGCAGGGAGTGTTTCAGGAGGTTCTGTCAGCTCAGAGGCCGCTCAGCTGCAGGGCACAGCAGGATGAGCCGTGGTCACCATCCTGCCACCCAAAAGCAGCTGGGGACACCGCTCAGTGTCCCTCCAGGATGTGGCCTGGCTGATGGCCCCACCCAGGAGCCGAGGGCAGCACAGGCACCCAGGCAAGGCGTGCCCGTGGCCATGCCCTGGGATGTGGCTGTCACTCTGCTCAGCTGGCTCGTGCCAGGCCTGGGGGGATGTAGGTGCTAAAAAGCTAGAAGCAGAGAAATTCTTCAGCCTTTTCTCAATATTCTGTGAGCAGACTGTCTTTCCTATGGAAACTATTTTAAACAAGGTCACAGTTCCATAAACTTCTTGCACCCGCAGGCTGCTTTGCAAGATTGTTATGGCTTTGACTTTGAAAATATTTTGGAATAGGTCTCTTAAAACTTGGCCAATCCTCTCAAGGGGTGGATGGCCGAGGAACCAATTACCTATTGCCACTCAACACACTTTTGCCATCTATCCTATAAAAGTAGTTGGAAAATTATTAAAGGGCTTCCACTTGTTCATGAGCCTGGACTCTGTGGCGTTTTCTTTGTGCGTCTCAGATGTAACAGGGACACGGGGACAGCGCTGGCAGTGCCACAGCCCGGAGCGGGGACACGCGATGACTGGAGGAGCTGGAAAGGTGCCCCTTCCCACTCAGTCGGATTTCCCGGCGTGGGAGCTTTATCTTGACCCCCAAAGGCACGGAGAGGAGCCCAGGCCTGGGCTGAGAAGTCGATGTGAGGTGCTAATTGCAGCGTTTAATTCACGGCGGTGCCAGGCTCGGCTGGGGTGGCTCTGTCACCCCGTGCTGGTGGCTCCCCCCCAGCTGTCCTGTCCCTCCCTCACAAAGGGCCCAGCATGGCAGCTCTGCCTCTCCTTTGGATCACCAACACCAGGCCTGAGCATCCGAACAGATCCCTGCATATTCCAGCTAATCCCGCTCCTGACTTTCACACTGGCAGCACAACGGGCAGAGCCCAGCCCTTCCTTACAACAGAGCACCTCGGGCTGGTCCCCGGGCTCAGGTGAACATGTTTGCTCCCCAAGGGGTTGTATCCATCCAAACAGCCCCGCTGCGGTGAGGGATGAACCTCTCCTTAGCTCTGCCATGAAGGGAACAGAGGGCAAGATAAAACACACCCAGGAAATAACAGTGTTGGACAGCAAAGGGCTTCAGAGGCACAAACAGCCCGTCCCTAAGAGAAGAGCCAGAGGGGATCCCATCCATCCTTATAAATATCTCCAAAAGGTGTCAGAGCAGACTCTGCTCGGTGGTGCCCAGCTACAGGCCAGGGGCAATGGCCATAAGCTAAAGCACAACGAGTTGCACATCAGCACAAGGAAGAAATTCTTTCCCTGAGCACGGCAGAGCCCTGGAACAGCTGCCCAGGGAGTTGTGGAGCCTCCCTCTCTGGAGACATTCCCAATGTACCTGGACACATCCCGGTGTCACCTGCTCCAGGTGACCCTGCCTTGGCAGGGCGTTGGCCTGGATGATCTCCAGAGGTCCCTTCCAACCCCCGCTGTTGTGGGATTCTGTGATTCCCTGGTTTCGCCCCAAACGGGTGCAGTTCTGAGCCTCTTGTAGCCAGCACTAAATTCACCACCAGCCTCCAGCAGCGCCCAGATGTGAACACAAACTCCCTCCTCCTCCTCCTCTTTGCACGCTCCCAAGTCCTGGGAGGAGACAAGAGCAAAAAGGGAACAGAATCCCCTCCCCAAACCACCTGCAACCCACTTTTGTGGGCATAATTCCCAAGCCAGGCTCCAGGGAGAAGACAGGGAGGGAAGCATCTGGAGACAGACACTCCTCCGCTCCAGGCAGGGAGAGAGGGCCACTCAAATCCCCCAAACGAGGATGTGCAGGGCTTGGATGGTGCCCAGGATGCAGGAAGATGTTCTGGTTGTGGGGCAGTTGCTCAGATCAGTCCCTGTCGCCGCTAAGCAGGAGAGACAGGGACGTGCCCCGCTGCAGAGAGGCAGAGGAGGCTCCTTCGCCGTCAGCACTGACAGCTGGCAGGGAAACGCACGCGGCCAAGGACGTTCCAGGGAGCTCACGCCGGGAAAACGGAGCGCAGAGGAGCTAAAACCACCCTGCGCTTCACTGGAGCTCAGCAAGTGGGTCACACCTTCAGCCTCGCCCCGTGAACAGCACCAAGGAGAGATGCTGCCTTCTGCCCTTGGGAATGGGCATCCCGGAATGTTGTTCCAGAGGTTCCCCAGGGTAGGAGCTGGGAGCAGAAAGCATTTCCTGGAGAATTCTGGTGTCACCCAGCCCACAGTCAAGATACGAAGGGTTTTGTCTCAGTAGCAGACAAGACTCTTCAAGGGGAATTTCAGGATCAGCAAAACATTTCAAATATTTTTACTTCAGGGGATGTAAATGAGAGAGAGCAACAGAACAACATTTGGGGATTGTTTCATTTGTCAAGTTCTAAAACGAAGCACTCCCGGCTTTAAATACGTTTTCCTTTTTAGTGGAAGCAATTCCTGTCAAGCCTGCAAATAGTTTTGCCTTGATTTAACGCTGCCATTTTCCTGAAAAATACAAACTCCCCAGCCCTGGGTGAGTGAAAAACGTCACCCAAACCAAACGCTGCCCTTCAGAGCCGTGCCAGCAATGCTGGAGGAGCAGGGCTGTGCTCTCCACGAGCTGGAAGCACAAAGCAAAGGGCACAGGCCAGCTGGTGGGTGGATGGGGGATGGATTTTCCTGCCAGGTGGGCTAACAGGGCAGCACAGACTGCAGGAGGAGAGAGCTCTGAGTCACCAGAACACATCCCGAGCCTCCTTCCCTCCAGGACCACGGAGGAGCAGCTCCTTGCCAGGCTGCCCTGGGAGCTGTGACGAAGTCTGTGTTATTTGGAGGCAGAGCCACCTCACCCTCTGCACTTGGCCAGCCCCCAGGAGCTGCTCATGAGTTGGGCAGAAAATGTCAGCGCTATCAAATCACATCAGTGCTGGAAGAGCAAAACAGAACGGGTGGGAAGAAGAGCTCAGCCTTCCCCTCGTGCTGGGAGAGGGGTGGGAGCAGCGGCCAGAGAGGGGAAGGAAAAACATCTGCCAGTGCTGGGCACCTCAGCCAGGAGGGAAAGGAGACCTCGCAGCAGGTCACTGATATCGGGTACCTCTCCAAGTGGGAACAGCATTTTCCCCTTGGAAGGAGTTGGTTCTGAGCCTCAGGACCCTTTGACTCCAAGGTGAGAGGGCTCTGGGGGAGGTTTCCCCAATGAATGCCCTGAGCAGGCACAGATTTGATAT
This sequence comes from Struthidea cinerea, assembly GCA_013397865.1. Taxonomy (NCBI): domain Eukaryota; kingdom Metazoa; phylum Chordata; class Aves; order Passeriformes; family Corcoracidae; genus Struthidea; species Struthidea cinerea. The sequence goes on along the minus strand of VZTI01001046.1, from coordinate 275,039 downwards.
TCCTCAAACGCCTCCCGTCCCAACCTGCAGCCTCGGAGATCCCAAATCCTGGCACTTTTCCACCCGCCCCTCGCTCAGGCAGCCCGTGGTGCCAGTGCTCACACAGGTAGGCAGCCCCTAAAACCAACAAAAACTCATGAGATCCTTAAAAAAAAATGAAATTAAATCTCTCTCTTTGCTTTTGGAGGCAGCTGGGGCCAGGTTTTCAAGCTTTATCCACAAGCCACAAAAAATACAGATTTTCAACTAAAATCCAAAACTCTCCTCTTGCTGCAAGGATTAAAACAAGGCCTCAGATATCCTAGCCTGACTTGCACTATAATATTTCTCTTTTTAATACACACCTTATTGTCCCCTCAAGGGATATAATTATTCCTCTTTCTTCATTTGTTGTTTTATTGTTGGCCAGAACTCTCACACCAAACATGCAATGTTGTTCTAAGGAAAACACAGTTTGCCAAGACATCTAAAATATTGTGTATTCCCTCCATCTGCTTCTCCTAAATAAACCCAGGGCCTTATCTAATCTAATGAGTAGCTGTTGGCAATAATTTCATAGCCATCTGCAGCATGCTTTAAACCTGTTGCAAGCTGGGCTGTGGACAGGGAAAAGTCAGAATTTATTCCTCCAGTATCAAAAGCAGAAATTGTAACTCCCCCCCTTCTGTTTTTTTAGGATAATTTAGCCATGACAGCGCCTGTGCTGGGTGCCTGGGGAGCAGTAATTCATGAATGCAGCAAATAAATCCCATTTTTTCCCTGTTTCGTGTAGATAAATTTGAGTTTTGTAGCTGAGAAGGTGCAGGGCAGTGCCAGGTGGGTGCTGCCTCTGCCACCACCACATGAGACCCTTCACACCCCCACAGAGGAGACTTCCCAGAAAATTTAATTCTTTTTAATTACAAAGTCTCTTCTGGCTGCACTCAGCTGCAAGAACCGCAGCCTGCAAGCTCCCAGCACCCAAACCTGCTGGGGAGTTCAGAGAATCAGAATACCCTACAAAATATCCTGAGCTGAAAGGAATCCTCAGGGATCATCCAAGTCCAACTCCTGGCCCTGCACGACCCCCTCGAGAGCCTGGGAACACTGTCCAAATGGGTGACGAGGTGAATTTATCTCCCCATCCCCACTCAAACTGAGCCTGGACCAACCCAACAGCTCAAAGGAATTTTCTTTGGTTATTTTTTCACCCTTGTTCCTGTCCTGTTGGAGCAGAGCGGAGCTCCCGCAGCCACCACACCACTCCCTGCTGGGGAAGGAGGGATCCAGCTGTGAGTTACAGGCCCAGATGTGCAGCCAGAGCAGGATGTTTGAGTGAATTTATAACCGTTAGGACATGGCAAAGTGTCTGTGAGGGAGCAGCAGTGCTCTGCTACTTTGCACAGGATTCCAGAAACACAAAACTCTTTGGATAAAGAGAATTGGGAGCAACAACAACTCAGAGCCGAGGAGATCTAAAGAACTCGATGCACCCAGGTGAACACGGGCCAGAATCCAGATACTCAGAGATCCCAGCACAGCTTCTGTGCGCCCAGAGGCCACGTTTAATGACCCCAAGGATCACCTCAACACCAACACACACCCAGGGTCACGCTCTCCCTGGGCATCGGTTTGCCAATTCTGCTTTCCTCCTTTTCCACCCCATCTTTCCCCATGTTACCCATCCCTTCTCCCCCAGCACAGCACCAAAACGCCCTTCCCAAAGCCAGCAGAGCTCACAGACACTCCCTGGGCAGCAATCCCAGAACAACAAAATGGCTCGAGCTGGAAGGGACCACTGGAGGTCATCAAACAAAACCTGAAAGAGGGGAAATTTACAGAGAGGTCAGGAAGGAATTGTTCCCTGGGAGGGTGGGCAGGCCCTGGCACAGGGTGCCCAGAGCAGCTGTGGCTGCCCCTGGATCCCTGGCAGTGCCCAAGGCCAGGCTGGACAGGGCTTGGAGCATCCTGGGACAGTGGAAGGTGTCCCTGCCCATGGGATGGGTGGCACTGGAGGGGTTTTAATGTCCCTTCCAACCTGTGACATTCCACACTCCAGTCCCACCTCCCTGCCCAGCAGGGTCCCCTGGAGCTGTCACCCAGGACCGTGTCCCAACGGGGTTTGGATACGTCCAGGGAAGAGGCTCCAAACCTCTCTGGGCTCCCGTTCCAGTGAATGAAAGGGACAATGCAAAGGGCAGGTGGGACCTCAGGGGCCAGAGCGCTGTCACTGGCACAGGGAAGGGACATCTTTATAGCAGGAAAGGGGAACGTGCTGAAATTAATTGGCTGTTGAGATAACAGAGGCTGCCGCTCTCCTCTGGGCTGTTACCAACCCTGGAATTGCTGCAGATAAAAGTCTGGCAGCCTTCTCACCATAAACTCCACATCTCTGGGCTGTAGATTCCAGCCCTTAAAAAAAACCCCATGCTGTGGGCAGAGATCTGCCATCCCAGCTCCCAGCACGGCAGCAAACATTTGTGTTTTCCAAACCTCCAGAGCAGTCCCATGGGGCAGTAACGGAGCAGAGGTGGAAGCTGCAGCTTTCCAAGCTCTCAGAGCCCAGGCACGGAAGTTTTTCCATGTGCTGCAGCCACCTGAAACACAGAGCACCCAGCAGGCATAACCCCGGCTGTGCCGCTGCTGATCTGCTGCAGCCACTTCTCATATCGCAAATTCAGACCTGAATTTCTGGAGCAGGAAAAAGAGACAGATCCGTGAGGGATTTCTTAGCCAGCTGCAGGAGAGGAGCAGCCCGTGGCCCACAGCAGCTTTGAGACGAGGCAGCCCAGGAGAACATCGCGCCGAGGGCTTTGGGATGGCGGCCAACAGCATCAGATGCTCGCTGCTGATGCAGCCCATTGCTGTGAAATGGTCCAGAAAACCCCCCCAGCTCTTCGGCAGCCGAGTTAAGCGTTGTGTTAGGAGCTAAATCAGCCCGGGCTTAACTCTAAAGCCAACAGAGGAGAGCACAGGCAGGGAAAAAGAAACCCAGAGCAGCGCTGGCAGTCCCTGGGGTCCTAAATGTGCGAGCTGGGTTTAGCAAGGAGGGGTTTAAGACCTGATGGGTTTAATCATCAGCGAGACAAGTCACCGTTCCACTCCCTGCTACTGTTTCCTCTCTAAAACACACCGGGGTCTTGCTCAAGCTGGGATTTTTAGGGAGGAGGCGCTTCGTGTTCGCCTGGGTTCAAATCTCAGGGGGCTGGTACCAGCCAGGTTTAGTCTCTGCCCACTCAGTGCCCCTCCACAAACGCACCTGACTCGCTGCTCTCCGAGCACAAAAATGCCCCATGAGAGCAGCTCCGGGGCTGCAGCCGCCCACGGCAGGCAGGGAAGGAGCCGGCAGCACTTTTCCAGCCGCTTGCCATGATGATAATTGGGATTTGCACGGAGCAGACCAGCGTCTAGACAGCGCTGAGCTGCGAGCCGGGAAGGTGCGGGAGGACTCGGTGGTTTCCCGAGTAAGCGATTCTGACATTTGCAGAGTCATCATCGCCTTCCCTCCGCCCGTAGCCCTGGAAACAGCAGCAGCAGGAGGCGGCTCCAGCTGTGGCCGCGGCAGCTCCGGGCAGGGGCTGCGGCTGCGAGGTGGCACTGGGGGGACTGGGCTTTGTCCCCCCTGGCCACCACCCCCAGTCCAGCTCGCCACGGCACAGCGGGGACAGCTCAGTTTGCTAATTCCTGCATCCTGCCTCAAGGGCAGGGCGCTGGGATGCTGCGGGCTGAGGAGGCAGCAGCACCCAAAAACATCCAAGTCCTAAAAAAATTCAACTCCTTCCCTCCAGCAACTCGTTCCGCTTTGTCCCTGCTCCGGTTGTTTTCCCCAGATTCCCTGGAGCAGCTCACAGCTCAGGCCAGACCCTTCTGCAGCACCCAGTGCCCAGCACGAGGACGCTGCCGCCGTGTCCCAGGCTCCGAGGGCCACCTTGGTGAGGGGAAACAGCTCAGAACAAGGACAGAACACTCAATCCCAGCATTAGGAGCTGCCCCGGCAAAATGCAAAGGGAAACGGCGAATTCCAGAATGGTTTGGGTCGGAAGGAACATTAAAGTCCATCTCATTCCATGGGCAGGGACACCTCCCACTGTCCCAGGCTGCTCCAAGCCCCGTCCAGCCTGGCCTTGGGCACTGCCAGGGATCTAGGGGCAGCCACAGCTGCTCTGGGCACCCTGTGCCAGGGCCTCCCCACCCTCCCAGCCAGGAATTCCTTCCCAATATCCCACCGAAATTTCCTTTCTTTCATAGACTGGTGTGGGTTGGAAAAGACCTTAAAGCTCATCTCATTCCAACCCCTTCCCAAGGGCAGGGACACCTTCCAGGTCACTCAGACAAGTGGCATCTCTGTGGCAGGAACTCCAGCAAGCCAAGAAGTGTTACTTGTTCTTAGTAAAAGCACCCAAAGGAAGCTGGAGAAAGCCCTTTCTTTTCCCCCACCAAAAATGTTTGTTTTCAGGGAAACATCCATTTCAGTTTTCCACTGGGAAATAACAAAACATTTTGGTTTTGCTTTAAGTTCAAATACTACTTTGGATTTTATTTTTATTTGGTTGCTTTTAACTGCAGCAATATTGTAAAGCTGGCTGAAAGCAGCATTTCCACTTAAAATCAGGCTGAAACCTCCCAGGGGGAAATCTCTACCTTTTAAACCAAAGATTTTTGGAATGAGGATTATTCCTCTAGTATTTCTCAGTAGGGAAGAACGTGGATTTCTGGGTGACCATCTTCAAACCTGAAGGGAAAAACTGTCACCCTAAATTGGTTCATCACCCCTTCCCCACTAGGATGGAGTTTGGGGTCTGAGAATTTGGGATGGAGACAGTTTGGGGCTTCCAGCTCCCCTTCAGAGCCACAAGGAGAGGGGGGGGACAGCAGGAGCCCCCTGAGGAGTGCCCAGCCACCATTCCCAGCTCCTTCTCCTGGCTCAGGGAATCCCACTCACCTTTCAGCTGTGACAGCTCCCATGACTGATGGCACTTTGGTATTTACCCGAGCGTGCTGCTTGTCACAGCAGCCTTCAGCACATCACACTTTTGGCAGGCAAGGGAACTCCTTCAGCTCCTTGCAGCTCATGGAAAAGAGATGGATTTTATGATGGCTCTTTCCTCATCACATTCCCCCAGAGCCTGCCATGGCGTGGAAGGAAAGAAAGCTCAGCCAGACACAAACACTGAGAAAGGGAAGAGGTTCCAGGGGGTTGGATCGAGGAGAATGTGGGGGATGAATCAATGGGATCCAGCAGGATCCACCTCAGAGGGACTTGGCAAGACACATCCTGCTCCTGGAGGTTCTGGGGATGTGCAGGATGCAGAGCTCCAGCAAATGAGGGAAGTCAGGCTGAGGAGGGGGAGAAAAGGAGGGAGCAGAGAGGAGGGAGGCAGGAGGGTGCCAAGCACCATCAATGCCACGGCTTTGCCAAGAGCTGGAGGGACAAAGCTGCCACCTGGGGTTTGCACATGACAAAAGTTACAGGCTGGGCTAGAATCAGGATTTGGATTTTATCTCAGACCCTGCCTTTCTTCAGGGGAAAAAAAAAAAGAGCATTTTAGCCTGGAAGTTCCCCAAATGCACTTTGGAGTTGCTCAGATTGAATGAACAGGTTTTGAGGGACACAGCTCCCCCTTTCCTTTCCCTCAGCTGCAGTTTCCTGGCAGTGGGAACACCCAGTCAGTGCCATCACTGCTGTCCCACCCTGCCCATGCCACCCTACCCCCTCTTCCACAAGGGATGCTGAATCCTGGAGTATCTTGGACTTTGCTGTCCCAGCCCTCAGCAGCTCGTCCTCACATAACCCCCTAATTCCAGCTGAAATCACACCAAAGGGACCTGCCAGGATCGATGTCTCCCCATCCCCAGCATCTCCTGGATTCTGAGCACAAGCTCTGCCAAAGACCAAGCCGATGAACCCAAAACGAGGAAATCTGAAGGCACCAAACTCATTAAAGTAATGAGTGCCCTGGAGCAGGGTTTGTGACTCCTTTGCACAGAAAGGAGAGGCTGAATCCGCACACGCAGCTACATCAAACCCCTGCGAGTCACAGCTGAGTACAACTTGCAGCTTTTCCCTGTCCCAGTTGCAGGAGGGGAGACTTTTATCCCTTTTCTTCATTTTCCTCTCTCTCTCCTCTCATTTCTCCCTTGTTACACGGATGAGGCAGCAGAATTTTAACGGCTTTTATGTCCTGCAAAAGATCTCCGACCTTTGCGGCGCTCTGTAATTCCAGCAGCTGTCCAGAAATTCTTCCCTTCCCAGGGAGAGGGGCCAGCCAGGAAAAGCACCTTGTTGCTCATGTGAAACAGCCACGGGGTTTTCCTGCTGGGAGAAGAGCGAGGAGCTGCCTCCCGTAACATCAGCGTTTGTAGGGATCAGCCAAGGGGGGAAGAGATGGGTGCAGGAGGCTCTTGCCAGTCCCTGCCACACATCCCGGACCAGGGTGGGGAAAATGAGGGCACAGCACCCCAGGAAGGTCCCAGGGATAGAGTTTTGTGCTTCCAAGGGGAAGACAGCAATGGCTGCTAAAGGGGAGAGGGCTGTCAGCTCTTCCCACAGCACAGACATCAGATTCCCTTTGGGAAGGGGAGACGCAGTGAAGTCCTGAGCCTTCCACAGAACCACTGAGCCCAGCCAAGACCCAACCCCAGGCTTTTCCCTGGAGTCTAAAGCAGGTGCTGTCCCTGACTGGGATGGGGACAGGGAGCTCTGCCTGGTGTTTTCCTCCCCTTTTGCTGAGCTCCATCTCCACAGCCCCATTCCCATGGGATGGGACCGCTCCGAACGCAATCCCGCTCACAGGCTGCTGCATCTCCCTCCCAGCTGCTTAGAAGCACAAAGGGTTTTTCCCCCTGCTCCTTCCTCTTCTCCTTTCACCAGAAATCCCCTCGAACCAGACAGAGAAAACAGCCCTGGCTGCCACAGGCGAGCAATAACCCAGGAAATTTTAATTCCTGCCTGTGATTGTAGAGAGGAACACAGAGTGAGATAAAAGGCTCACCAGCCCTGGCATTATTGTATTAGAAAGGTAATTATCTCTTCTGCCACCTGACTCTGGGCTTTCTTCGTATAATGAAGTTTCCAGCTCGTGTTTGCAGCCACAGGAGCAGCCAGCACAGCCTTGCTAGAAATGTGAGAGAGAACTGTCTGCTCTGAGGGGAGAGCCAGCAGAGCCAGGCTGGGAGGAGAAGGAAGGAAGAGGAGAGGAAATCGGAGCTCCTGGCAGCTGCTGGTGCCTGTGTCCCACCAGAGAGCCGGGCCCGAGGCACCCTGAGGCTTTCAGCACATGCCCAAATTCACATTCGGTTTAAAGCACCTGCCCCGTCGATCCCAATCTGTTGGGCTCTTTCCAAACCATCAGGAAGGCTGAGGGGATGTTCAAATAAAAAGGTAGTTTCACCTTTTGCTGCTGCTGAAAAATGCAGGAAGGAGAATCAGAGAAGCCTGGAATGGCTTTGATGGAAGGGACCTTAAATCCCATCTCCTTCCACCCCCTGCCATGGCAGGGACACCTTCCACTGCCCCAGGCTGCTCCAAGCCCCAGTGTCCAGCCTGGCCTTGGACACTGCCAGGGATCCAGGGGCGGCCACAGCTTCTCTGGGCACCCTGTGCCAGGGCCTCCCCACCCTCACAGGGGAGAATTTCTTCCCAAATCAGCCATCCCTGCCCTCTGGCAGTGGGAAGCCATTCCCTGTGTCCTGTCCCTCCAGCCCTTGTCCCCAGCCCCTCTCCAGCTCTCCTGGAGCCCCTTTAGGCCCTGCAAGGGGCTCTGAGCTCTCCCTGGAGCCCACATCCCCCACCTCAATGACAGATTGTCTTCCATCTCAGTATCCAGCCTCTCCACAGGGTGCAAGGTCAGCAAATGCTCCTCCCCAGCTCAGCCTGTGCTCTCGGATAATTGACTCATCCGTAGCTTTCATCCCCTCCCCAGGCCTGGGAAGATGAAGTCAAATTCCACCTTCCCAATTCCGGCTGCCTCGTGCCACCCTTGCCAGTCCATAAATCCCTCCCACCCTCACCCTGTGGCTTGCAGCTCCGAAAAGATCAGGGCTGAGCACTCGCGGCCCCTCTCATCTGTCACACAGCTTGCTCCGAAACACGAGCAGCCTTTAACCTGCTTTTACTTATTTATTCCAACAGGAAAGGAGAGAGGAAAACATCCCCGGCCAGCCTGTGTCAGCAATTAGGAGCCTGAAATATCTGGCAGGAACAGCTTTACAATCAGAGCTCTGCGCCGTCCTTCTCCCGTCCCCTCAGACACCCCTGAGGACGAGTCACGGCCGCAGCAAAACAGCACGGACCGGCAGGAATTCTGTCCCAAGGGATCTCTTTGGGCTGCCCTGAAGCCTCTCACCCCTCCAAGCTGCTGTTTCAACCCCCAGGCCCTAAGGCAGCAGTTCCAGCTCCCCATTACTCACAGTCCCCACTGCTCTGCACGCTCCACCCTGACACCACCACATTCCCCCCAAAAAACACAGTCATGGCCACAAAAACCAACGTCCAAACTTCCTCAGACACCTGCACACCACATCTGCCCAGTGACCAACAGGAATTCTGTCCCAAGGGATCTCTCTGGGCTGCCCTGAAGCCTTTCATCCCTCCAAGCTGCTGTTTCAGACCCGCAGGCTCTAAGGCAGCAGTTCCAGCTCTCAGTTACAGTCCCCCACTGCCCGCAGGCTCTGCACACCCCAGCCTGGCACCAGGCACCAAATCCCCCCAAAAACAGGGTCATGGCCACAAAAACCATCATCCAAACTTCCTCACACACCACATCTGCCGTCCCAGCACGGTGACCAACAGGAATTCTGTCCCAAGGGATCTCTCTGGGCTGCCCTGAAGCCTTCCATCCCTCCAGGCTGCTGTTTCACCCCTCGGGGTCACAAGCAACACCAGCTCTCAACTACAGTCCCCCACTGCCCTCAGGCTCTGTGCACCCCAGCCTGGCACCAGGCACCAAATCCCCCCAAAAACAGGGTCATGGCCACAAAAACCATCTTCCAAACTTCCTCACACACCACATCTGCCGTCCCAGCCCAGGTAAGACAAGGCTTTCCACACACCCAGCTATCCCCAGCCTGCTCCACACATCAGGTGTCTCCATTCTATCTTCTAATTCTGACATCCCAGCCTGCCATTTCTGGGACTCTGACACCACATTCTCACAGACTGGAATAAATAAACCAGACCTAACATCTGTTCCTGAGCGAGATTAACCCCTGATAACCAGAACCCGTGAGGATCACCAGTGACAACAACCAAAAAAAAATTAAATATGGTATAAACCTCCAAATACAGAATCCCAGAATCATATAGGCTGGAAAAGGTCTCTAGGACTGAGTCCACCCATCCCTGGGTAAATTATACTGATATCTACAGGTCAGACCAGCCCTGGCGTCCCGATTCTGTGGTGGCCACAGCCACCTCCTCTCTCGCTCCAGTGAACTGGAGAGACTCCACACCGGCTCATCCTGGCCCCAAGGAACCTCCTTTTCCCCTGGAAAGGATCCAGAAATACACCAATAATCGTGCTAGCAAAGATTTTAAGAGGCTCAGGCACAAGAAACAAGCTGAGCTCGGAGCCAGCACTGCACCAGGGCTCCTCAGGGCAGGGACTGAACACAGCGTTCAGTCCAGCCCCAAACAGCCTCAAAGCTGACAAAATTCAAGTCAATCCCTTAAGCTCCCTCCAGGGACATCCCCCAATGAGCAGAGGAGCACCCAGGAAGGGTGAGAGTGTGAAGGATCACGGAAAGGGCTGCATGAGGTGACCTCCATGGCCCAGGCCAGGCACTGCCACCAGGAGCCAGGTGCTGGCCATCCCTCTCCAAGCTCAAAGTGCCAAATTCCCTTAGAAATTCTGTCACCCCCATTTAAGCAGCTTCCTTTGTTCCAAAGCTTCCAGCCCCGGCTATAAATGGCATTTAACGAGGAGCTGCTGGTGCCTGCTCCTATTTCACCTCCAAAAGGGCTCTGCCTTTGGCACGGACCTGCTCTCCAGGAGGAGCCGAGTCTCCCTCCCTGCCTCCTCCCTCTCTCCTGGCCACCCCGAGGAGGCTGAGGGCATGGAAAAGCGATCCCATGTCTCAGGCATCAGGTGGGGAGTCAGGAAAAGGCAGGAAGCCACCTGAGGAGAAGGCAGGGGGGGCGATGGCAGTTCTAGTCAGCCCCTGGCCTTTTGAAAACGCCCTAAAAACGCCATTTTCCTGCTTCATCTGAGAGAAGCCCTTAAAAAAAACCCTTCTGTCCCCACACAGCCCAGCTTCACGCACATCCCAGCACCGCCAGGCCCCTCCAAACCCCACAAAAACAACGAGACCCCTTGCAAAGCCAGCAGGGGAAAGGCTTTCAAGCCGTGGCCTCAAACCCCGCGCACATCGAGTCAGGACATCGCACACGCCCCCCCACAGCGGGCTGGCAAACGGCTGCCGGGATCTCAGGGAGCTTTTTCATCTTTAAAAGGCATAAAAGAGAACAAAAGGCAGAAATCCGTGTGCAGCGCACCCGGATCTAACGGGCCTGATGAGAACCCCAGCTCCTGGGCTTGCAAAACGCCTCAGCATCGCCGAAACCCCTCTGTAATTCGTTATCCCGGTGTTTTGGGGGCAGCTGGATTCACGTGCAGCCTCCGGGGTCGGTGAGTGACCCACAAAGGAGCTCCAGAGACTGCGGAAGGGAGGCAGGGAATTCCAGGGGAAGGGTCTGCGGCACAGGTTGGGGGATTGAGCGCACGACCACCCTGCCCAGCACCTCTCCTTGAGGGCAGGAACCCCTGGGTGACACCACGGGGACCATTCCCAGCACAGGAAGGAGCTGGAGCTGCTGGAGAGAGTCCAGAGGAGGCCCCGGAGCTGCTCCCAGGGCTGGAGCCAGGCTGGGAGAGCTGGGGGTGCTCACCTGGAGAGGAGAAGGCTCCAGGGAGAGCTCAGAGCCCCTTGCAGGGCCTAAAGGAGCTCCAGGAGAGCTGGAGAGGGACTGGGGACAAGGGATGGAGGGACAGGACACAGGGAATGGCTTCCCACTGCCAGAGGGCAGGGATGGATGGGATCTTGGGAAGGAATCCTTCCCTGGGAGGGTGGGGAGGCCCTGGCACAGGGTGCCCAGAGCAGCTGTGGCTGCCCCTGGATCCCTGGCAGTGCCCAAGGCCAGGCTGGACATTGGGGCTGGGAGCAGCCTGGGACAGTGGGAGGTGTCCCTGCCATGGCAGGGGTGGGATGAGATGAGTTTTAAGCTCCTTCCAACCCAAACCAGTCTGATAAATACAAAAATCTGCCCAGCCCAGTAGCTGCAGCATCTTGGGAGATCTGCAGCATTTCTGTGCTGCGTGGATTTCAATTAAAGCCCTCACAAAGAGGCTGGGCCTCTCTTTCCACCGAGATCACAGCGGCAGAAAAGTTATTTTTAAACTCTCTACCTCAGCTGGTGGAGAGCCCCATCCTCTTCCACTGAGGGGAAAAACAAATTAATTGATACAGGTCAAACCAGAGCAAGGCTCTCAATTATTCCCCGGTAATTACCTCCATAAAAATTTAAGCACACATAAAACCAACTCGGCAAGGTTTGGCCTCGAGATTTGCAACACAGGAAACTCATCTTCTTGAGAAAGAAATTTAAAGAGTCAGCTCCCAATAACATCCAGATGTCCAGACAGGTCTCATTTATACGAAAAAACCCCATAAAAATAAGCTGCCAGCACACACACGTGCGAAGTCCCAGCTTGTGGGTGAACTTGAGGAAACTAAAATCTCTTTATAATATTTTACAGCCTCTTCCCTCCACACACAGAATATCCCTCACAAAAGCACTGGTGTGCAGCCTAAATAACACAAGATTCCCATTCAACACCCTGGGAGGATGAGAAATCTGATTTTCATTCTCATTCTAAACACTGGGACTGGAAGAAAGCTGAGCAAAGTCCTTTTGGAAAATACTTTATCAAAGGAAACTGCGTGTGGAGTGAAACCAAAAGCGCTGGTTAATTTGAGCTGAATGCAGTAAACGGCCTCAGCCAGGAAAAATGAGGAGCTGAAGGAGTAATCAAACATTTCCTTTCGGTGTTTGCTCAATTAGGTGGCTCAAAACAGTGTTTTAACTTGGCTAATTCTCCATGAGTCAGCACAAAGGAGCTTTTACACTCATATATAAAGCCAGAAAAATGGAGCAACAGCTGATTTTCACACCTTTTGAGGAAAAAATAATGAGAGAAGTACCTGGGTCCAACAAGCACGCCGAGCTGATTTTCCTCAGGTTGCTCAGCACGAGTGGAAAATATCAGGCCAAGCTCTAAAAATCAGGATCAGAGGGATGCCTGGAAGCCCCTGGAGCGCTCAGTCCAGCCCTGGACCCTCTCTTGGATGGATATCCTGCACTGGGAGCTGCCTTTCCTCAGGTGGCAGAGCCTCCCCAGGGCCACAGCACCAGGACCAGGCTGCAAAGTCCCCCCCCTGCACCCCCAGTGCTCTGTACCAGAGCTGCCAGCATGGCTCCCAAAATCCCCCCCAATTCCCAGGGAGGCAGCAAGCCTGTCCTGGGGGGGGGGATTTTGCTCTTCCTGGGGACAGGCAGAGCTGCAAAGGCTCAGAGAAGAGGAAAAGCTGCTCCAGGAGCTCCCAGCCACCTCCGCTCTCTCCCTTTTCACTGGTTCTCCGTGGAGCTGATTCCTTTCAGCTGCTCAGGTCATCAGGAGATAATGATTTGATAGGAAAAACGTGTGCTCAGAGCACGCCTTCAGCTGATCCGGGTGATGCCTTTGGAGCACCCTTCCCCAGAGGAATTCATCCCTAATAACCTCCCAACCAGGTTCAGCTGTGTTTGCTGACCCTCGGGTCAGATATTTGGGATTGGGATTGGGGGGGGGGGGGCTGAATCCAGAGCCACGCCAGAGAAGGGCAAAGCACTGATGCCCTCCCTCTTTTCCCAGGCTCTCCAAGTTGGCACAGGAGGCCACAATTCCCACCCCGGGGAGCACATCTGGGCTCACTCCTGCCAAAATGTCCTAGGACAGGGGAGCAGGGACAAGTGTTTCTCAATATCTGCTCCTAAAAGCGCTTCAGTGGGTGCAGATGAAGCTGTGCTGGGTGGGCAGGAGGCCAAGGGCAGCCTGGAGGGATCCTGCCCATCCCCTGCCCATTCCCTGCCCCACCAGCTCCCCATGGCACTGCTGGGGAGCAGAGGAGCTGCTCCCCCAGAAGGGAATCAAAGCTCCCGGCAGCTGATGATCAGATCCTCTTTAAAAATGCAGCACCGCCCTAAAATCCAGCAGAGCTCAGCTCTGAAGTTTGCTCTCCTGACTCCAAAAGCTCTGAGCTGCAGGAAGCTCCTGGGTGAGTTGTGCCCCTTCCCCTGGATCTGTTCCCTGTGACATAAATCCCCTCAAACCATCAGGGGGTTATCAAAGCAGTTACAGCCTCACCCCTGCAGCACTCCAAAACCAGGGCAGGGAGAGGCTTAAAACAAGACAAGATGTTCTTACCTCGTTCCTCCAGGAAAAAACCCTCAGCTCCCCATTCCCGCCACCCAAACCAGGAATTAATCTCCCAGACTGGGGGAAGGTTGTTCTGCTCCATCATCGATTTTCTGGCTGGGTCAGTGTCTGTAAAACATTTTTAGGGGTTCCCATGTCCCTGTGAGTAACAGAATTCCCACTCAGCCCTGGTGTAGCCTTCACGTGACATTTGGGACAGGGTGGAGGGTGTCCTACAGCCCCTGCTCACCCTGCAGCTCCCAGAGCCAAAATCAGGATAAAGTTTCCCTGGTTGGTTTGGTTGTGGAGTTCAGGAATCCCCAGGGACAGGGCAACGGAACAGCTCCTCTGCACCCAGTGACAGTGGGAAAAGTGATCCCAAAAATCCCATTAAAATCCTCCAGCAGCCTCTGCTGCAGCCACCAGCTGGGACCAGCCCTGGGATTTACCACAAGAATTAAAAAGAAAATGCAATGGCTGCTCTGAAAGCAGGAGAATTCAAAAGGAGGTGGCACAAACCCCACCAGGAGCAGAAGGAAAACCCCATTAGGGTAACTGGGTAACCCTGGAGACAGACAGAAGGTGCTGCAGCACACGAAAGGAACACTCCAACAGCTTCCCAGTTGGACACTGGAGCCTGAACACCTGCACTGGGACCCCAGTTATCCCAGGGCAATGGAATTAGCAGAGCTCTGCTGCACATCCCCACCTTAGGTGATGGACATCCACACTGGCAGCGCTGCTTTGGGACTGGAGTGTCCTGGGAAAGGCACATCCCAGAGCTTTCCTGCCTCTTGGAAGCTCTGACTGTGCTGCCCTTGGCATTCCCGTTCCCCACGGAATGTTTTACACCCCCTCAGTGCCTGCACAGCAGCTCAGGCCTCTGTTAAGGCCACAGTTAAACCATTTTTCATGTTGTGGAACCAGTCCTGAATTCCTGATGGCAATGGGGAGGAGCAGCAGGGCTGCTGGGAGAGGGAATGTTTCCTGCGAGGCCCTGTGGGAAAACAGAGCAGCTTTCAGGAATTCATTTGCCATTTGGTGATTGCTTTAAGGCAAAAAACAAATAAATATATAAATAAATTAAAATCCTGTATGTTTTCTTGCTGTTATATCACTTGTTCTACCCCTCCCAAAACAGCTGCTCCCCCCACGCTGCTCAGCTCCAGCCTTGGAAATTCCTGCTTTCAGCTCAGGAGCTCACCAGGCTCAGGTTTTATATTCCAGGCAAAACAGGATCGAAATAAGGATTTTATCCTTAATCAAAACAGGATTATTAAGGATCAAACAAGAATTCCTCAAAGCTCATCCCCTTTCCAGATCACTTTGCATCCCTTCACCACCTCAAGAGATGCTCCACCAGCACTCCACGGAGGCAGAGAACATTGGGGACTCAGTCCACAGAATCCCTCAGGTTGGAGAAGTCCTCCAAGATCAAGTCCTGTTGCCACAGCACTGCCAAGGCCACCACTGTCCCATGTCCCCAAGTGCCACATCCACACCAATCCCTCCAGGATGGGGACTCCACCGCTGCCCTGGGCAGCTGTGCCAGGGCTGGACGAGCCTTCCTGGGAAGCCTTTCCCTGACATCCAACCCAAACCTCCCCTGGTGCAGCCTGAGGCCATTTCCTCCCATCCTGTCACTCTCATTCCCTGGGAGAAGAGACTGATCCCACCTGGCTCAGGGACTGGGAGAGAGATCCCACACATTGCTGGGATGCACAGGTTTCCTGAGGAAGGAGCTGGGGACGGGATGGCTTCAACAGGGGGGGACAGCCTGCCTGGCCCTGCCACGTGTGGGGCTCCAGGACACCCAGGACATCCCCCAGCCTCTCCCAGCCTCTCCCAGGGAGGGCAGAGGCAGGAAGGCAGCGCTGTCACCCCCGGGGCTGTGCAGCTCCTGCTGGGATTTCCCAGCCTGGCTCCCGGCAGGGCAGAGGCAGAGCTGGGCTCCAGATGGCTGTAACTGGGCCAGGGTGTTCACACAGCCAGGCCAGCAGCAAAAACCTTCTCTGGAATTCGGGATCGAAGACAGGACGGGAATTCAGCAAGCGCAGAAATTCCCACTGACCCAGCAACTGTTCCCACGTGCAAGGACCCAAACCTGGCTCCCACCTGAATCCCGAGCAAAGCTGCGGCTCCTGGGAGCACCCCTGGGCACAGGGAGGATGGAGGGAGCTCTGCTGCTCCCCACAAACCTCCTGCCCCCCTTTCCTCCTCTTCCCATCACCGCAGCCGGCAGCAGCAGCCTGCAAACCTCCGACCACACGGAGCACGGAATCCAGGGATGCTTTGGGTTGGAAGGGATCCTGAAACTCATCCCATGGGCAGGGACACCTTCCACCGTCCCAGGCTGCTCCAAGCCCCAATGTCCAGCCTGGCCTTGGGCACTGCCAGGGATCCAGGGGCAGCCACAGCTGCTCTGGGCACCCTGTGCCAGGGCCTGCCCACCCTCCCAGGGAACAATTCCTTCCCAATATCCCATCCAGCCCTGCCCGCTGGCAGTGGGAAGCCAATCCCTGTGTCCTGTCCCTCCATCCCTTGTCCCCAGTCCCTCTCCAGCTCTCCTGGAGCCCCTTTAAGCCCTGGAAAAACATTACAATGAACCACACCAGGACATTCATTCCCAAGGTTGCCCAGAGCACGAGGAAGGAAAATATTGATTGGAAGTGGCTGCAGATTTTCTGGAAGAACAGTTTTCTGACAGAAAACGACAATTTGATCATATCAAAACTTCCTGCTGGAAAGGGTCAAACTTATCAAAAGCTCATTTAGGAAAACAGCCAAAATCTGACTGATTGGGTTAAACACACTTGTTCCTGTTTTGACAACATGTTTATTTTCATTTTATCAAGATTCACACCAGAAAGAAACTCTAAAATTAAAATATTTTTATCCCCACCTAAACAAGCCCTTCTCCTCGGCAAATTCTTCCTGTGGCTTTCCAAAGAGGGATTTTGATGCTGCAAAATGTTTTTGGCATGGTGGAAACTCCAGGTTCTGCCCTGACTTTGAACCCATGTGAGCACTTTTTGCCCAAGAAGGTTCACAGGATGAATAAATTATGTAGAATATTTGGAACATTCGTAATAATTGTTATAATTTTTAAACCGACACCAATTGTAATCACACTTTTCATGGGAATGGGGGAGGCTGAGGGGATCTTTGGTGGGCTTTTGAGGAAATATTATTTCAGTAGTTTTGGGGTTTTTTTTCTTTGTTGGGTGGGGTTTTTTACGTTACTGGCTACAAATCAAGGTCCTGGTCCAGGAGAATGGACAAAGTCCCTCCATTCCAGCCGGGATGCAGAGTGTGACCTGTCCCCACGGATGGGGAGCAGTGACATCCCTGATTTTTCCAGGCTGGAACCCCCCATGGGAGCACTGGGGGCTCATTCTTCCAGACCTTCCAAAAACAGAGCAAAGCCCTGCAGTGAGAATAGCAACAAAATCAGGCAAAAAACCTGAGCACCACAGCCACAAGAGAGTTTATGTTCTAACTCCTCCTGATTCCAAAGTACCCACGAACCAAACCTTTCACGGATGCACGCTGGAAATGTTATTTCTCCGCTCTTCTCCCTGCTTTTCACTCTGTTTCTCCTCTCCCCTGTCATCACATACTTGATTTCATTCAGCAGCGCCTTTGCCTCGTTCCCTCTGGTACTCTGAAGGCATTTCATTTCATTTCATTTCCATTTTTTCAGGCATTAAAAGCATTTCTTTTGAATTCTGGTGCCTTCAGCACGTGAAATGAGCCTCAGCTGCACTGCAAAAACCCCAGCCTGATCTCGTTACACGCCCGTTCTTCAGCGGGAATGGAGAGAAAGGGGGAAGCAGCTGCCTTTCAAATCCCCCCTGCATTAACCACGCTCCAAGTTCAAAAGCTGAATGCAGAGGACGCAGCTCCAGGTGCAAACCCTGCTGCTCCCACTGCATCCCTGCTGCTTCCCGGGATTCAGAGCTGGACAGGAGTGGCGGAGCCTGCACTGTGTTTTTAACAGTATGGTGTGACTGACACAAATTCATGGAGCCACAGAATGTCCCGAGCTGGGAAGGACCCACCAAAATCATCCAGTGCAACCCCGTCCCTGCACAGACCCCCAACAACCCCACCCTGGGCACCCCTGGCAGCGCTGCCCAAACGCTCCTGGAGCTCTGGCAGCCTCGGGGCCGTGCCCATTCCCTGGGGAGCCTGGGCAGTGCCCAGCACCCTGATGCCTTAGGTTTTAACTTTTATATTTTACAAGTTCTGTACTATTTAGTGTGTAGCTCTGAAGTTTCTTGTAGCCTGTTAATTTCTGCTCTCTGCTGCTCGGTAGACACAACAAAGCCTCTCCAGGCCTGTTTCCCAAGGACACTCAGACCATCCTAGGCCCAAAATGTGTAACCCAAAGACTCTAAAGGGGGGGGCAAGCGTGGGGAAATTACATCATTAAACTGAAGCTTTAACTGGAGAATTAACCCTGATATGCAAATGAACCAAACCTATAAAAGTGTGAAGGACTCGTGCCCTGCCGTCCATCCTGGGCTCCATCCTGGCAGTGGCCTCTGGCTCCCCAGGGGTACCTTTGAAGGCCTTTCAAATAAATACTGACCTTCTTTCCCTTACTCTGTCTAGTCTCCGTTTCTAGGAGTTAAGGCATCAACCCTCTGGGGGAAGAGCCTTTCCCTGATCCCAGCCTGAGCCTGCCCTGGCCCAGCTCCAGCCGTTCCCTGGCTGCTGTCCCTGTCCCAGGGAGCAGAGACCGGAGCTGCCCCTCGGGAGGAGCTGCAGCCCCCGGGGAGCTCTGCCCTCAGTCTCCTCAGCTGCTCCTCCTGTGGCCCCTCCAGACCCTTCACCATTTTCTTAACTCTCCATCAGCTTCAGATCTTTCTTCTAAAGGTGGAGCCAGGGGCATCCAGGGCAGAGGGGACTCTGTGCACCCACACCTCGAGCAGGTGAAGCAGAGCCAGCACCTCATGTCCTCAGAACAGACACCCATCCTTGCAGGTCTCTCTGGGACAAGGTAGGAAATTCCTGTCCTGGTTGGAGGCACTTCCCACCTCAGGGCTGTGGTTCCTAATGCAGCTCAGCTCAAACTGACACTGAGACAGAACTGAGCCAAGCTGCTCCCCTTCGCCTGCAGTGAGCCAGGAGCCAGCTTTGGATCTGGGTTTGGGTGACCTGATTTTACCTCCTCCCATTCCCTGGGAGGGTGGGGAGGCCCTGGCACAGGGTGCCCAGAGAAGCTGTGGCTGCCCCTGAAACCCTGGCAGTGTCCAAGACCAGGTTGGAGCAGCCTGGGGTAGTGGGAGGTGTCCCTGCCCATGGCAGGGGGTGGGATGAGATGAGATTTAAGATCCCTTCCAACCCAAACAATCCTGTGTTTCCCCCTTAAAGAGGGGGAGCACTTTCTCCTGATTTTCCCTAAGATCACCTCCTAGAGGGAATAGGATCCGTGTCTGCAGCACTTTGCACAACACAACCCCTGTACCCAGGCAGCCTCAGCAGCCCAGCCCATCTTGCCCAACAAACACATCCTGAACACGGCCTGGAGCTGGGCCAGGGCAGGCTCAGGCTGGGATCAGGGAAAGGTTCTTCCCCCAGAGGGTGCTGGGCACTGCCCAGGCTCCCCAGGGAATGGGCACGGCCCCGAGGCTGCCAGAGCTCCAGGAGCGTTTGGGCAGCGCTGCCAGGGATGCCCAGGGTGGGGTTGTTGGGGGGTCTGGGCAGGGTCAGGAGCTGCACTGGGTGATCCCGGTGGGTCCCTTCCAGCTCAGGATACTCTGTGATTCTGTGTCCCCAACACCACGAGCAGTTCATGCTCTGGGCAGTGGCAGCTGCCCCACACTGACCCCACAGAGCCCTCCTGGCTTTGCTCCCTGGTGCTGAGCAGGAATTTCACAGCAAGGGGAGCAGGGTGCGAATAACACCCGGCTTAGCAGGGCTCCAGGGAAGCAGACAGGCGCCTCTGTTTCCCACACAACAAACCCAGGCAGCTTTTCCCGTGGGGATTGCTCAGCACTGGCGTTTCCCTTGCGTGTGCAGCACCACACAGAAGCTGCACAGCCCCTCTGGCCCTTGCCTACCCCAGCAGCTTTACGGGTTCTGTGGGATTTAGAGCCTTTTTTAGCCTTTATCCTAAAGTGAAAAAGCACCCGACCAAAAGAAAACAACCCCCGAAATCATTAGGCGGAGAACTATCAGCAGTGATTAACAGAGAAAAACAACAGACGAGCTCCCGAAACACACGAGCTGGGAACAATATAGGGGAGCTCTTTGAAAGGAAAGCTTTTCATCAGGCTCAGCATGGCACCGAGCCATCCCTCTGATCCAGCCTTTCCCTCGTCTGCCACACAAAACACCCCGCGCAAGGTCTACTTTCACCACCAACCAACCAACTTTTATCACTGGGAAGAAATCAGGATAATCCACAGCTAAAAGGGGCTGGGTGGAGGGCAGCCGGTGCTGCCGAGGCCTCGGGGGGCAGCCCCACGTCCCCCCAGGTGCCCATCCTGGCACGAAGGTTGGGGTTTCACCAACAGCTCCCCCAGCACTTGGCATCCCAGGATCAGCTCCTCTCCCCCAGCCAGGCACACAGCCTGGACAGACACGAGTTGCCTTGTCCAGCGTCATGGAAAAAGCCACTGGAAACCTGGCAGAAAGAGCCCACTGGGCCCTTTCCGTGTGTTTTTCCCACCGGATCACGGTGCCACATCACCCGTGTCCCTTCAGGCTCCCTCTCCTCCCCGGGAGGGATTTGGGACAGAAGCTCTGCTCTGCAAGACCCTTAAACCTGGGCTCAGAGCTGAGCTCGGGCTCAAGGCTTTACCAGGGAGCTTCCCAAGGTCTTGTCCAAGAGCCGCAGCTTCCAGGATGACGCGGAGGCGGAGGATCGTGCTGGCAGTGACCGCTGAGGTCTCGCACTCCCAGGTTTTGCTCATCCCAATGTCCCTTCCCTCCCCGGGAGAAGCTCTGGGCTCCCCCCGCGCCTCCAAAGCAGGCGAAGCCCGAAATCCCCCGGGCTGGATCCCGCACCCATCTCCAAGCTCCCTCTGCTGTTCCCGAGCGCGTGTTACATTCCCTGGATCCCCCGGTCCTCCCTCCGCAGCCAGACCGGGGCAGGAGCGACGTCCCGCTCCCCCCAAAGGAGACCCCCCACCCCAAACAGCTTAAAACCCAGCCCACGAACCCCCCTCTGCTTCCAGAGGGAATAAAGGATGCTCGACATTTCCATGGAGCCTTTGCCTCCCGAGTCTGTCTCCACGTGGGAAGCAGCCCAAAAGGAAGCCACCAGTCCCCACCAGTGAGGAGCCTAAAGACAGCGCACGGCTTCCCCCGGCTCCTCCAGCGCCCGCCTCGACTCGGCAATGATTCATCCCCATCTCCGGAGGATTTTTCTGGTAACTGCTGCAGATCCACCTTGGGATGACAGAGCAAAACCAGCAGCAAACCAATCTCGGCGCTTCTATTTTTCCCCCCCGCCCGCGCTGAAAAAGCCGTAATTTCGGGATGGAGGGATCAGAATCACAGCTAAGGACGAGCTGGCTCCTTACGCAGAGATTTTTGGGTTTTCTGAAACCTGCTTTCGGCTGACAGCGTTAAAGCTGCCACCCCTAGATTTATTGGGGGAATTTATGAGCCAGCGAGGAAAGCCACCAAAAAAGGAGGAAGCAGA
Organism: Struthidea cinerea; assembly: GCA_013397865.1. Lineage (NCBI taxonomy): Eukaryota > Metazoa > Chordata > Aves > Passeriformes > Corcoracidae > Struthidea > Struthidea cinerea. Next base: position 253,952 of record VZTI01001046.1, on the reverse strand, counting down.
ATCCATTCCAAATCTGGGGACAAGGAACATGTTTCAGTGGGATTGAAAGGTGTTAAAGTCAGTAAGCCAGAGAGAAAGCAGCACGAAATAAATACAGATACCCTCTAATCCCTAAATACTCTGTCTGGAGGACACGGAGAGCTGTGCTGCAAACCAAAAGCAATAACTCCTAAAGGGCAGCCAGACCCACTTCCCAGACAGATAAAGAACGAGGATGAAAGCAAGGAAGCAGCAGGACAAGTTAAACAAACACGAAAACACGTGGCGTGGCATTTATAAGGGGGAAAAACAAGAACGGCTTTCCCTGAGGGGACCTTATTTCCAGTTGAGAGCGGCTGCTCTGCCAGTCCCTGGGGGTTGCTGTTTCCCACCCCCACGCCCCAGCGTCCAACATTCCCACACCTGGAGAGGCTCCCTGCCCTAAAAATGCCCACGGCAGCATTTGTGGTGCTCTCCTGGGCCCAGCCCCACGGCAGGAAGGAGGAACACATGAACCATCTCACGGCACACGTGAAGGAAAGGCCAGGGGTTGTCACCACCTCTGCCCAAACCTGGCCCCAGCAGCGACATCCCCCTCACCCCTGACCCCCCACAGCCACCTGAGGGGCAAACTCTGCCTCCAACCAAGGCCGCAGATCCATGAGAAAGGGAAAAGAGATCACAGACTGGTTTGGGGCAGAAGAGACCTTAAAGCTCATCTCATTCACCCCTGCCATGGGCAAGGACACGTTTCCCTATCCCAGGTTGCTCAGAATTCCATCAACCCGGCCTTGAGCACTTCCAGGGATGGGCAGGAACAAGGCTCCAAAATTGGTTTTAAGTTCAAGAGGCACATTTGCAGTTCATCAGATGCTTATATGTGTGTGTGTGAATATAGATTTGTATAAAAATGTATCTATATATCACAGACACACCATTTTTTACATATTTTTATTCAGCTCCTGGGCAAACCAGGCAGTTTATTATTTTCATTTCTCTCCCCAGCACACGCAGGAAGCTCAGCAAGAACCGAGCTGCACCCAAGGCAGTGCTTCATCTGCAAAGGCCTCCCCCTCCCTCAAATCCTGTTAGAAATCCCTAAAAGGGAATCATTTCCTAAAGAAAACGGAAATTTCAGGTCACAGCATGATTGTGAAAGACAGTGGAGGGCCAGGGCAGGTTCTGGGGCCGAGCAGGCAGGAGCTGAGCCCCCAGCTCCCGTTATCAGGGGAAGCAGGGCAGCCTGCCTTGGATAATCCCAACCATTTTCCAGGTCCGTGAGAAGGCAGCACTGATGGGAAAAGCGGGCAGGAGGCAGAGCCGGGGCCAAGTGAGGAATAAGAACCAGAACACCTGGCTGCAGAAATGGTCCAAAACGTCCCCGAGTAATTAGCTCCTCAGCATTATCCCTTTCAGCAGGAACGACTGGAAATGAATCGGTGTTTAACCAGCCACTCGGAGGCTTTAACACAGCGATATTTTCAAGCTGGGAAGAGGGAAGGGGGGGGGGGGTGTTGCTCTAAATTTCTGCCAGGTTCTCAGGGGCTGGATTAACAGAGCAGTAAAAACAAAATAAATCAAAACATAAAAAAGGTTGGACTTGGAACATCCAAGCAAAAGAATTTATGGGAGCTTATTCAAGGCTCAGCTCAGTTTGGGTTCCAGAAGCCAAAAGTGGGTTTCAGTTTGGCTGAACCCAGTCTGGGTTTTGCAGGGGGGTTATTGCTGCTGGCAGGACGCTGCGGTGGCAAACACCCCACGAGGTCACAGCAGGGCTGGAGATGGGCACGGGGGGTCAGTGCCCGGCAAAGGCCGGGGCAGAGCCTGCGCCAGGCTCGCTCAGCCCTGGGGGGGCAGAGGCACCAAACCCCGCACCCAAAGGGACCGTGACAGCGAGGGACAGGCACAGAGCAGAGCACAGCCCTTCCCACAGGACCAGCACTGTGGGGTCGGCACCTGGCGGCTCAAATCCATTTTGGAAACGCTTCCAGCAGTTCCCCAACCCAGCCAGTCCTGCAACCACTCGCCCTTCACGGTCCCTGCCTTTATCAGAAGGAAACCTCCCACAGCTACTCTGCAAAATTGTTCTTTGAGGTTCTCCTCTTTCCTAGGAAATGACCTGTGGAAGGACCCTCCAGTACCCACCATCAAATCCCCCAATAAACACCTCCAAAATCCATCCCCAAAGCACCCTCAGCCTCCCCTGGAGAGAGCTGGCTGGAACAGGAGCCCTGCACCTGCTGCTGAGTTTAAAACCCCAAACAAAGGGAGAGGGAAGACCAGGGGGCAATTAATGGGGAGGAACTGGTTTCTTTAGCAGCTCCAGCTCCATCAGGCATAAAGTTTCGGATGCTCTCGGGGGAGGCAAGATTCTTGTCTCAAGGCAAACTGGCCTACTCACTCTATTTATAGAGGAGAGGCAGCATTTGAGCCCTGCTGCAGCTCGGCAGAGCCCACTGAGATGCTCTGCTCGTTATGCAAGTGCTCCAGAGCCACGTTTGTCCCCTGGCCCGGCCCCACAAGGAGCTGCAAGGGCCACGAGGTGTCCCACGCAGGGCAGCAGTCCCCATCCAGCACATCCATGGGGACACTCAAGCACAGGACATCCCTCTCCCCCACCGACACTACCTGAGCCTGGGAAAGCCAAACAGAGCAGCCAGCTTTCCCTGAACCCCTCAGCTGGGAAGGACGTGGAGCTGCAAGGAGAAAAAGGCAGGAAATGGGGTTATTTGGAGGCTCCTGTGTTGATGGAATGGCAAAAACGTTCTGCTCTCTGCCCCAGTGCCAGGCCTGGGGACACTCCGGGTGTCCCTGGTGGGCCAGCGTCCAGGGAGCAGAGCAGGGGCTGCTGCTGCAAGCAGGACTTTGGCCTTCAAGGTGCTGTCCCTGCTTTTGGGACCAAAAGAGCCACTTTGGGACCCAAACAGACCCTTTTGGCCACCCCAAAGTGCACAGGAGGCAGATGTCAGGTGCTGAAAGTTAGTGAATATCCCCTTTCTTCTCCTTAGCTTTCCCAAGCCAATTCAGCCTCCTGAAGAATGCTTTGCCTGTCTCCCACCTCGGCTCAAGGGGAGCCATCAGTGGGAATTGAATCCTCATCTTTTAGGATGGGGTTTCAGGAATTCAGAGTGCTCCTCGTGCACCGACAGCAAGAGCAAGAAATGCACACGGAACAACAAAATCCTATAAATCTCATGCTCGTGGGAGCCCTCAAGACTGAAAATCGGTGGGTTTATAACCAAACCCCAAATCTGATCCATCCACAAACACTGAGCCCTCCCTCCCACCCCTCAGTCCGACCCCTGGCAGCTTCCCACAGGGCTGTGAGGGTGAGCAGCAGAATGGGAACGGTTTTCCTTCCCACAGCATCTGCCACCCTGCCCAGCGCAAGGGATTCAAATAAAGCCACCCAAGAAAAACACGGAAGTCTCCCCGGATAAATTCCCGGCCAGAGCTGACTCCTGCAGAGTCAGGGACGCTTTAACACCGAGCAGGACTTGCTGAACACAACGGGCTGTGCTGCTTTTTAGGGATAATTCACCAAGAGCCGGGGATCTCCTGGGCGTCTCCATCACCCCACCAGCCTGCCTCGTTACTTATTCACCATCTTCAGTATTAACCCTTGAGAAACCGCTTAAAACTCCAAATCCAGGTGCCACAGGAGTTCAGCCTGCGACAGTCACAATCTCTGAGCCAGAGGGGACGGTCAAGGCCCAATCTCCCCTGGGGTGGGAGATGTGAAGCAAACAGAAGCAAAGCACCAGCTCTGGGTGTGGGAAGGGCACAGACGGCTCAGGCTGGCACTCCAGGGAGGAACACGGGATCTCAGCAAGCTCTTAAAACGCTACTTTGAACAAAAACCGGGCGAGAGCAAAACATTTCTCGAGACAAACGCTCCTAATGGCAACGCCCTGATGGAGCAGGGAGAGGCTGAAAAGAACAGGAGGATCCTGCAAACACACCCAGAGTCCCAGGTCACATCTGAATATTCGACAGTTCACTGCCTCAGGGTGCAATGGCACCGGCCCTCAAATGGGGGTGACAGCAAGCGACAACCTGGCAATGCTGAGGGAGGGAAAGGAAAGGGAGGGAGGAAGGGAGGGAGGGAGGGAGGAAGGGAGGGAAAGAAAGAAAAAGAAAGAAAGAAAGAA
>VZTI01001046.1:213561-249685 GCA_013397865.1 Struthidea cinerea | reverse complement strand
AAAGAGAGGGAGAAAGAGAGGGAGAAAGAGAGGGAGAAAGAGAGGGAGAAAGAGAGGGAGAAAGAGGGAACGAATCTGAGAACGGATCAGTGATTTAGACCCAGGGGCTCCTTGCTCAGGCTCCTGGGGACATTCTCACCCTGGCTGCCTGACTTCCCCACAGGCACAAACCGGGATCAGCAACAGCAGCCTCCCAACTTCCAGGGATTCTCGCAAGGCTGAGTTCATTTCTCCAGCTGCTCCGTGAGGGAAGCTAGAAGCACGTGGCACTGCTCCATTACCACTGGCACACATTTGCCATGTGTCTGCAGTGTCCCGAGAGCTGTTTGGAGGGGACAGCGCTGTCCTTGTCCGTGTCTGTGCCTCCCTGGCGGCAGGTGGGTCACAGCAGAGCGGCGCTGCCAGCGTCTGCCCTCGCTCCTCCCTCCTGCACAAGGACAGCAGCTTTGAACGGGAAAAATCAACAGAACAATGCTGAATATCAAGGATAATGCCAAGTGCGAGATCCTGGCACCGCAGCTGCCACCTCAGCAATGCCCCGAGTTGCTCCAAAAAGAAATACTGAGATTGCCACAGCCCCGGCGTCATCCTGCTGTGGATTAAACACACAGGGAAGGCGAGGAAACTGCCTCTGCCACTTCCATCTGGGAAGGCCTGGAACAGCCAGGAAAGGCTCGCTCCTTCCTTCCTTCCTTCCATCCATCCATCCCTCCCTCCCTCCCTTACCCCCTTCTCCCCAGGCTGGGAAGGCAGCACTGCCCTCACACCCAGGGGCTGCACTGCCTGGGCAAAGCTCTGCTGAGATAACGTGGTTATCCCGTGGTTATCTGGGATTATCTTGGTTATCCTGTGGTTGCAGGGGGAGCACAGTGCCAAGGAGCAAGAGAAAAAGCAAAATAAACCATTTCTCTTTTGTTCTCCTAAAGATCCCCTGCTCTGGGTGAGGACACAGCAGTTTCCCAGAGCTCTGAAGCTTTGATTCCTGTTAGATGTTAAAGAGAGGCTCCTTCAGAGACCCGCCAAGCCCAGCTTTACCAGGCCAGCCCAGTGGTTTCTGCACAGTCCTGGTGCGTCCACGGCAGCCCATCCCTGGGGGCTCTGGGGGGAGCACCAGCCAAGAAACCTGTGCCAATAATTCGGGTGTTTCTCACTGTCCCTCCTGTCTGGGATCTCACGAACCAGCTCCTGGCCAAAACAGCTCAGTGGGGATTCTTCCCTCCTCGTTTCAGGGCTTTGATCCCTCCCTGCCTGCTCTCAGGGACTTTATTCACCACCCTTTGCTAAATGGGGCCAAGGAGCTCCCCATAATACACAAGAACCCCCCTGAACCTCAGGGCTCCCCCAGCCAGGAGCTCAGGAAAGCTGCAGCTCCAACAGTGAAGCTTTCCTTGGTCTCCGTGTCCCTCCTAACGTCACCCAGCAGAGAAATAAAGATCCTTTAGTGCCTTTTCTGCCACCAACTGCACACGCACACAGGGCACCGCCCGCAGCCAGCAGAGCCAGGAGCACTCTGTGCGCCCCAAAGGCTCCAGGAACACATCTGAGGTTACCAAGCAGCATCTCCTGGGAACACAGGTCAGCCCCAGGGCCTGTTCCCTTCCAGAAAACACAATTATTCACCTAATGGGCAATTTGCTGCCATCTGGACACCGAGAGCTTGACCTGTGCGATGCCAGGCATCCCCATGAGGTCAGTGCTTGGCACCAGCGGGGCGCTGCCACTGCCTGGCACTGCTGGAGAAGCGAGCACAGATCCAGTGAGCCCCAGAGCTCTCCGATGGATCTTCCCAGCCTTCCCAGCAGTTGATTCCCTCCTGTGCCACGCAGGCACTCCAGCGCTCAGCCCAGCTCCTCGCTGCCGTGCACAGCCAGCTCACGCTGCCAAAGGTCGCTCTGCAATGCTCCAGGCTGAGCAGAGCCCACAGCTCCCGGCGTCGCCCCGAGCGGTTCTGGGGGACAGTCAGGCCTTGGCGCTCGAGCAGGGATTTCGGCAGCAAGAGAACGCCTCAAGGCTGCTCCAGCAAAGGCGACTCCAGCTGCAGGTGCGAGTCACGGGACCGCGAGGAAAGGGGAGGCCTGGGAAGGCACCGCTGCCAACAAATCCGCCCCTGCTCGAGTTCCACCTGCAGGACCCCGACCAGGATTCACTGCAAAGAACAGGGACTGAATCCCAACTCCCCGCCCAGGCCCAGCACCCAAAGATGGAAGCTCTGCTCTGATAAAGGAGCACAAAACACGCTGCAGGTTTGATTTTAGCAGAGAAGCAGAGTCCCTCTTTCCCTCCCAGTGGCTGATCAGTGGCCACGCGTCCAGGCACAGCTGCTCTGACATGAAGCACAGCGGCGCAAAAGTCGTGGGGATTTAATTCTCCTGCTTTTGGGCTCCGAGGGGGAGCTGAGGACTTGGCAAAGGAGGGGAAATGAGTGTGTGCGTGCGGGCTGGGATGACTGAGCCTGTATCCATGTGGATGAGCGAGTACGTCTGAGCAAGTGGGCTGGAGACGTGAGCGCCACGACAGCAGCGCATCCCGAACAGCTCCCGCTCAGCCCTCGTCCCAAACGCAGGCTCGTTTCCACATTATGAATTGCAAAGGACCCACAATCACACTCGAGCAGGCAAAAAAAAAAAAAAAAAAAAAAAAAAAGAAAAAAGAAGAAGAAGAAGAAAAAAAGAAAAGGAGGAAAAAAAAAAGAAGAAATCAGACATGAGAAGGGAGGACCAGGGAACAGGAAGCCAAACACAGAACTATTTCCAGGAGGAATAACAGCCATATGGAAAAAGTTACCAGGATGATGAATTCTGCCTTCAATATGTTCAAGAAAGAAACTGCATCAGACCCAGTCTGGGGGTGGCCAGATCCTTCAAGAGGGGAGAGGAAAAAAAAAGCTGCCACCCCAGCTTGAACTTGAACATTTGGTGTTTCATTTGCATCTTGGAACGAGGCAACAGTTATCAGTCAAACTCTGCATTCCTCGCTTGGATCCCTGCCTTGCCGGGTCACATTTGTGGCTCTCACATAACCAGGAATCCCCCCGCTGCAATATGCTGCTTCTGGCTCAGCCCTGCAACCAAATTCCAGAGCAGCTGACATGGAAATTTACCATCAAACAACTACTGAAGTTTTACCTCAGGCTGTAAAAGCTGGAGTTGATGTGCTCTGCATAAGGAATGGAAACCCGCGCTGGGCTCACGTGCTGCGTGGCACCGTGCCACTCTGCCGTCCTCACATCCCAGAATCCAGGCTGGAGAAGCGCAGGGATGGGAATCAGCCCCAGCCCTACAAATCTGCAGCTCTCTGGAGGCTCCTTGGCTGCGCTGCAGACTGCAAAAGCCACCTGAAGGAGCCAAGGCTGTTTCCAAGGATTCGTTCCGTTGGGTTTGTGATCCCATCTCACCCAGGTCTCTGACTCTATTTTCACATCCAGCTTTATTTCCTCACTTGAAGGGCTGGGGGAAAGGGAAGCACGAAGGGCCACAGAGGGTTTGCACAAGGACACCTCAGGCAGAGCAGCCCAGCAGCTGCCCTTGTGCAATTTCCCAAGTTTCTCCCCAGATTTCTCCCTCCTCAACGCACAGAAGTGCCCCCTGAGGCAATTCCACCGTGTGGAGACACCTCTCTGATTCCTCATCTTCCAATGCAGGTACATCACTCCACTGCTTAAACGTTAATTGGGATGAATCCAGGTTTTTTCCTCCAATTAATGGCGATTTCTTTTCCTACTTTGCATCCCAACCTCATCTGCTGTCTTTCTTTCCATGCAAATCACCACCCACCTGCCTCCAAGGGTGGACAGCCTTTCCCAATCCAAGTATCCAGCAGCGAATTAAAGCTAGAAACTATTAACCATCACTGGGTTTTTTCCATCACCACCGAGCTCTAAACACTCTTTATTCAAGCTACAAGTGGGCTGCTGTACATCTCCTGCAGATGTCTGTGTTCAAGGGGAGAAAACACAGCAGCAGCGAGATCCTCTCGTGGCTAATAAACAGAAAGGAACTGCAGTTGGGTTCTTCGCTGCCTGGCACTCATGGCATTGCCTGAGAGGGGCTGATTTGTGCCTTTGGTTTTAGTTCCCTCTAAACCCTGCCCCCAGCACAACCACACCTCTCTTGCTCATCCCTTTTGGCCCCAAACCCCAGATAACGATGGCAGAGATTGTTGCTCTTCCCCACTCCTCACTGCATCACACAACACAGCGACATCAAGCTGATTTTTCCCTAATTCCTACCCAAAACGAAGCCCAGTGAGACATTTTCCAGCCCGGAATAATCCCAAGAGTCCCACACCGTGAGCCCCACGGATGAAATGCAAGGGAAGTCGTTTTGCCCGAGATGCAGAAGTGACTCTGCAGGATTAAGGAGCGCAAAGAGATTTTGCCACCAGCAAGGTTAAACAATTGCTTCTTCCTTCCTCCTCTCTAAAGTGGCTGATTAATTCGGGAGCAAGGTAAACAATAAACAGTGATTATGGGCATGGGGGTGATGATTCAGCCGAAGCAGCGGAGCAGCATTTGAGTAACAGGCTCCAAACATGGGCTTGATTTTCCCAGTGACGATTCCCCCGCGAGCAATGGAACAAGATGTCTCAAACAGCCACCAGGCAACAGCACGGCCTCAGTGTCCAGAGCTCCCCACACCAACAACCCAAAGGGCCGACATGAAAGTTTTAAAAAGAAAATTTAAAAAAAAAAAAACCTATCAGCCCTTGGGGGATCACACGTTCCAGGAGCAGCTTTTTCCATCCAGGCAGCAGCGAACACAAACCAGCTGGGACATCTCAACTGGCGTGGCAGTGCCTAGGAGAACAGGCTGTGTCAAAAGAGATCTTCTGGAGAAGTGAAAATGCAGCAGGACACCTGCAAAACATCTCCTTTCTGCCTGCATAACCAAGCCCTGAAAAATTTAAATGGGTACTGCAAGAAAAATGTGCTGGGGGAAGTTCTGTGAAGCCATAAAACCCTGAGCCACCGAGGGGATGAAAGAAACCATGAAGGCAAGCATTTGTGCTTCTGCTTTACGCCTCGTATTTTTGTTTTGCCTCATCACGAGCCTGATTGGATCCCTGTCTGTTACTTGGATAAAGAGAAGATGGAAATGCTTTCTGTTGCATCAACAAAAAGCAGCATGAAAGAACTGCACGGGCAGCGAGCCAGCTGCGAGCAGCTCCGGGGCAGCACTGCTCTGCAGCACTCCTCAAACTGCCTGGAGCCAGGGGGATTTCACCTCCCTGCATCCATGGTCGGGCTGCTCTGGGCTTGGAGCAGTTCGGTTTGCAAGCCCAACTTGTATTTTTCCAAATTACCTGGATGGGGATGGGGGAAGAGGGAACAGCTCCTCTCTCCCTTGGAGGGTGGGCAGCTGGGAGTTGTACCAGGACGTCACCAAAATCCCAAAAGCCCGGTGAACTCAGCCCCACACCTCTGGGGCTTGTTCCCTCTCCCAGCTCATCCAGCCCCACCTTGGCTGTTTAGACTCACCTGATGTCCCCTGATGCCACCCACCAGGGCTGTGGCACCAGTGGCAAGCAAGAGGTTAACAAATCTGAGGTTAACAAATCCAAGGAATACATCCACTCCACTTAAGCAGAGCAGAGCAGCAAGGGGGCCCCACGGTGTTGACAACTCCAACAGCAAATTAAGAAGCTGAAATAAAATGCACCATCAAGCAAGCAGCTGGAGCAAGGCCAAAAATCAGAAATAGATGTAAAGAAAACTGGATCGAGAAATCAGCTCCAAGCAGGCTCATTGAGCTCAATTACTAGAAATTAGAAAAGGAAATGGAAAAATTGATATTGGAAGGGCAGAATGCATTCTGTGGCATCAGTGATGGCTGCTCTGTTTATTGTCTCCCTCCTAATCGTGTTTCTGCAGCGCGGGATTCGCGATCCCAGCTCGGAATGCCGTCGATACAGGAGGACAGCCTGACACTTCCAGGCAGGAATTCACAGCTTACGTTTGCAACTGCAAACCTGAAGTGAAATTCGGTGGCTGGGGCCTGTCCCCATGACCCTGGTGACATTGCCATGTGCTCGCAGCTCAGCTCTCAGCCTCTCCACCAGGCTGCAGCCAGGCTGGGGAACACGGAGCCTTTGTCAAAGAGTTCCCATCAGGTTTCTTCTTGTACATTTGAAGCCAGTGCAGTCCTGGTTTGAAACTCTGCTCTGCAGCCAAGAGCACTGGTAGAGAGGAGCCATTTATTTAAAAAGCAAAGAATACCAAAAAACTCACGGGCAGCATGGAATGACAGAATATTCTCAGTTCAAGAGACCCCCAAGGATCATCAAGTCCAACTCTGAAGAGAATGGCCCAGAAAACATCACAAAGTTTCAGCCCTCGTGGTTATAGGAGCTGGGAATGCTGCAGCAGTGAGCACAGAGAAGCAGAGCCCACCCTGAACAGGTTTGGGGTCATTATCCCAGACTTCCCAGAACAGCTCAGAGCAGCAGCCCCTCCCTGCCCACAGCTCTCCTTCCTCAGCACTGCTCCTGAGCCTGCCCAGCTCCCCCCTCTGCCTTTGGAGCTGGCAAAATCAGCCAAATCCTGCTCAGTTTTCTTTGGTGACACACAAACCTGTCCCTCCAGGTGTCCCAGAGACAGAGAGGGTGGGGACACCCCTGAAGTGTTTGTGTTCCCAGCACAGAGCAGCACTGCCACGTGTCCCACCTGTGCCACTGTCCCCTCATCTGCCAAGCACCTCACAGGAAGGCCTCTGGTTTATCCCTGAGGGGGCTACAAGAGATGCAAACCCCGAGCCCATTATGGACATTCCAAACTGCATCTCCTGTCTGGAGAGCCAGGAACTCAGAAAGGTTGTAAGCACCTGCCTTGACCTGGTAGCTGCCATGGGTCCAGGTAAAACCACTTGGTTTGGCTCGAGTTCTCCTAAATCTGGGAGAATTCATCCTCAATTCCTCAAATCTTTTGCCCAAAAAACCTTTTGCAGGGCGTTGGTTTGTAGCTGCTCAATCAGTTTCCCTTCAGCCCTCCTGCTGCAGCTCTACCTCCACCCCCTGCCTCCATTCCCATCCTTATTCCTCGTGCTCAGGGCTTGTTGGTAAAGAAGTTCATCCCCCCAGAACAAAGTGCTCCTCCTGGAAGGGAGCAGGACCACAGAGTGTCCCCACAAGGGGAACAGCTCAGACTTGTCCCCAGCTGGGAGCAACCCCACATTGCAGAGCATGACAGGGCTCAAACCCAGGTACCGCCCGTGCCCTGGCACGGGGGCAGCCCCACAGACCCCCCGGAGCAGGACTCCAGCCTTGTCCCTTTGCCTCCCTGGAAGTTCCATTCAGCTTTCTCCTGGCAGGGATGGAGATGGATTGGGAGCTGGACAAAGCGTTCTCTCTCCAGCTCACTGCTTAAATTGACTTAATTTGTTCAAAATGTTTTCTGTTATTGGATTTCAGCAGAGGAATAAAACCCACGTGAAGTTACACAAGCAAAAGTAGAGAGACTGATCCCTGCAGGTGCTGACTTAAAGGGCTTGTGGGCACAAGCGTCCAGAAGTTTTTACCTTCAAAGAATTCTGTTCACTGGGATCAGGTGCATCATTCCAGGTTTTTTGGGGATGAATCCAGGTTTTTCTCCAATTAATGGCAATTCCCTTTTCTCCTTTGCATCCCAACTTCACTCCAAAGTGCACCTGGGCGCTCGGCAGCTCTCTAAAAAGCCAACAAAGTAACTCTGCGCTCCGAGGATGGCTCATCCCACATCCGGCATGGAAGTGAATTTGATGGGATTGACATTCCCTATCCCTGAGGAAGGGCGAGGCCAAAAAAACCCACCCGGAAGCCACCGTGCGGGGCAGCCCCACACGCAGCACGCACCGCCCAGCCCGGCCAGCACGTGCCCAGCCCACGAGCTGCTGGTGCCAGTCCAGCCCAGCGCAGCAGGGATGCTCAACCACCATCTGATGGCTGCTTGGGGCCTTGTGGGAAGCCAGTGGGATTGATCCAGGTCCTGGCAGGCAGGTATCCATGTGTCTCAGAGCTGCTGCCTGCCAGGACCGGGCTGGGAGGGTGCCAGGCACGAGCGGGACGGGGTCCTCTGAGGTCTGCTGGCACCTCCCAGCACCTGCCCCGTGCTCAGGCAAGTCTGGCACCTTGCAAAAAGCTTCTCATGCCCTTTGGGGCATGCAGCTTTATCCCTTTTCCATGCTCCAGCTCCAAGGGGAACAGCACAGAGCCCCAGAGTGATCCCAGTTCCCTCCCCTCCAGCACAGAGCCCCAGAGTGATCCCACTTCCCTTCCCTCGCATGGCTCGGGGAGGTGCTGGAGGGGCTCTCAAGCAGCTGGGACTTCCCTTTTCCTTAAGCAAAGGAAAGTTGCTTTTTTCCCCAGGAAGGCCACAGCACGGAAAAGAAACCAAGAGGGTGGCGTAGGCCTGAGGCCCCCAGGAAGGCATCAGGGTTCATCAGGAACAGCAGAGAAGCTGCCAGGGAGAAGGGGGCGAGGAACGCCCGGCAAGGAAGGACCGCAGGCGAGCAGGGGTGGGTGCTGGAGATGCTGGGGAAGCTGCTGAAGGGGTGGAGTGATGGGGAAAGAAAGAAAGAAGAGAAAAAAAAAAGGCAAGAAGGGATTCTAGGTGTAAAAATCTGAGACTTTGGTAAAGCAGCCGTGATTTGCAGAAGGGAAAATGTGGACAATCAACAAAAAAATCCCGGTCTGTCCCTCTGAGAGCATCACAGGAGAGATTCAGAGAGGGGCAAGCACAGAGCAGAGGAGGTGGGGGCCAAAAACCCAAAGCAGCTCAGCCTGGCCGAGGACCAGAGTCCCATGGGGCACCCAGACAACGCAGGGCAGCGGGAATTTGTCCCTGCCCAGCTGAAATCTGCTCCCTGCAGAGCTGCTCCCTGAGGGAGGGATCGGAGCCTCGCTCCTGCAGCGCTCAGGATACGGCACCGCTCCCGAGTGGGCGGCGCAGCCTCATCCTTCATGAATGAAAAATTTTAAAAAACTCAATTAAAAAAAAAAAAAAAGAAAGAAGCAATACAAGAAAGAATCACACCACCCACCAGCAGGTGCTCTATAAATACCGTGGCAGGGGGTGTCGGCAGAGGAACTGGAGGCACTGACTTCATGGCGTGCTCAGAGCCACAGATGCAGCTTCATTACCATGTAGAGCTCTTGGCTGAAACCTCCGAGCTGTGCTGAGCTCCTCAGAGCTCGGCCTGGCTCTTCTGCCCCACAAAGAGCAGGAAAACCATGAACGAGCCCAATTCCTTCCCCTGGAGAACAGGGAAATGGTTGTGTTTATACCACTGTGGCACCTCCAGGCATCCCAGCCCTGGGGAGAGTTTGCAGCGCTATAAACTCCGCTTGGAAGATCCCGGATAAAAACACAACACCCAAAGTCCTTCCTCAAATATTCGAGGTCTAAGTAGGGCTGCAGAAAGTTGGTGCAGCTGACCTTCAGTACAAACGTGCTGAGCTTTGCAACAGCCAGAGCAGGGCAGAATTAAATGATTTGGCAAGCTCCAGCTGAGCTCACCTGCCTGATGTGAGGAGGAATCCCAGCAGAACCCTTCACAGGAATCAATTTAGGGGAGAAAGTCATTGCTCTGTGGCTGAAGCAATGCTGGTCAGGGCCCAAATCCAAGCTGAGCTGCACAGAAATCACAAAACTGGCTCATTTCTGCATCAACGTACCCCATACAGCAGTGACCAGACCCCAATCCTTTAAGTCCTCTAAGACCCCATCAAAATCTCCTACGATGCAGATTGCAGCAGCGTTCATTTACGGAGACAAAAAAGATATAAAATCACATAACAGCACAAAGAGACCTGTCTGCTGAGAAAAATGTTTGGGTTTACTGTTGCAGAGAAAGAACATTGTTACCTGGAGAATGAGCCTGGAGGAAGAGCCGGGATGATGGGAGCTGCTGGCAGCAGGAGGGGAGGGAACTCTGAATGGATCACAGAAGGCAAAACAGGCTCGGGCACCGGCAGGAGCTGCTCGTGAGGGGCCCTGGAGTCACTCGGACCAATATCCTCTGCAAATGAGAGAACCTGGAGGGCTCTGCTGTGCTGTTGACTGTCTCAGCTTTGCCTGCACAGCAAAGCTAAGGAACAGGGAAACCAGGTCCAGCTCCCAGGAGGATTTGTGGTGCTCCTCACCCTGAGCCTGTGGGAGCCCCTAAAGGAGATCTTTGCTTCTCTGGCACAGAAGGTGAAACAACCTGAAGTTGTTACCGAGCAGAACAAGCTCCAACCAGAGCAGGGACCACAGGGAACCAGGACTAGCCAAGCCCAGACTGTCACCTGGAGCCAGCAGAGAAGTTTTGTCCCCATCTGGCTGGCTGGGAAGAGCTGGCACTGGGATTCCCATGGATATTGTCACCTCAGTGCTCTGCAGACAGGGTGTCCCACGCTCAGCACAGCCAAGGCTCCAGCAAGGCCCGGGGCTGCTTTAAGGGCAAACAACTACCCAGCTCTAAAGCTACCTGCAGAACCTCTCTCCTGCATCACCCTCAAGAGTTAACTCAGTGTGAAGATGCTCACAGGCTTTAGCTGGCTGTTGGGAGCTAACGGGGTGCAGCTTGGGGTTTAGCCCTCCCTGAGCACAACACACTGCAGCAGCACGGCTGCTCCATCTCCAGCCAGCCCCAAAGGCAGCCTCGTGTTCCCCTTTCCTCAGGGGATGTGTTAGGAAAGGGAAGTCAAGCACTTTACCACAGCAACAGCAGTGCCAAGGGCCAAAGCACAGGTTCCCTTCCCTGTGGAAGTGCCACACCAAACTCACTGCTCCTCCAAACATTGCCTTCCAAGAGAGACTTGACAGGAAAAACTCATTAAAAAGAGATGTACGCAAAATTCCCAGCATTAAGCTTACGTGCCTGTACCCTCACTGGAGCTGTACGAGTGGAGATCTTTATTCTGTTCCTTCACCTCTTTCAGCAAGAACACGACTTGGGGCGGAACCTCTGCGCGCAGAGCTAATAACGATAATGGTATTTTGCTGCTTGTGGAGGGCGTTTTTGTACATTTATCCCTCGGATTAACTCCCACACCAGCTCTCCATGTGTCTCATGCCATGGGACTGGGCACAGCTTATGGTTTAACCCAGCACTGGCTGATTCAGGAAGGGACAGCTGGCTGAAATGCCACCGCCCAACACAGCGGGGCGTGAACCAGGCAGCAAAACAAGAATTTGGTAACTGCTCTGTAATTCACCTCCTCCATGCAGCGGGCCCAGAAACGGCCAAACACAACTGAGCAGTTTTATCAACAACCACCTTTTGATGATGTCAGACCCACAGCAAAACACCTCAGCCTCCCTTTTCCAACAAAACTCACTGCCTGAAGAGCAACAAGGTGGGGAATGAGGCTCCTTGTGGAGACCAAAACAAACCAAGCTTCCCCTGCAGTCACAGTCTGGCCCAGCCTGAACTGCCTTTCTAGATCCTCTAGAAAAAGAAAGGAAGGGGAAAAAAATTGCTTAGCAAGATGATTAAATAAAATGTTATCTATTCCAGCTACCCACTGGCTCTGGCTTTGACGTCAGAGCTGAATGCATTAACTAAATTTGTCGCTCAACAGCTAAAAATATCTAAGGCATTAAAAAAAAAAAAAATAGGGCAGTGCTGGGAGAACTGGAGGTCCTCAGGAGGCACAAAACCCCTCCAGGTGGGGTTCACTGTGCTCCTGGGACTGGGATGTCATGGAAGAGCTCCAGCTAGTGAACATCCGAAGGGAAGGGAATGGGATCCTGCTGCCTGCCTGCTGTTGAGCCTCTTGGATTGCCAAGGATTCCCAAGGTGTTTGAAGATTTCCCCTCTTCCTCAGCTTCCCAGCTGATGACCAGTGAAGCTGGGATGCTGGAATGAATAATCCATATTTTGAGGGGTAACTGGAGGAAAGAAAATTCCCTTTAAACGACGTGACAGAACCGTGTGTTGAGTTTAGGAGCCAGCCTTGTTCTCTTCCAGCCCCTTCCAAGGTTTTTCATCTTTGAGGGAGCTCTGCCTGCTCTCAGAGGGTGCCATGGACACCACAGGTGCCATTTCCAAAAGAGAGCAGTCAAAACACTGGAGTAAAGCCTGAAGCAGCCATTTGCTTTTGTTCTTTGATAGAGAAAGCTCCTGGAGACTCAAACATCCTTCACCACAGCTTGCTCTCAGCCAGGCTGCTGCTGAAATCCAGAATTCCTGAAGGGCTTGTTGCAGGGTGGTAAATACTGAGCAGGGAAATCAGCTGCTCAGGTATCTGGGGTGTCCTGAACTGCTCCAGGATCAGTGCAGAAGAGCAAAGGAAAAGGGCCAGAGAACTTTGGCTGCAGGACAGAACCAAGAGGAAATAAGCCTGGGGTTTGTTTAGAGTCATGGAAAGCAAACTTTTACTGTTCATGTTTGTGCAGGCCCTGATCCAAGGGTCCAAGGCAAGCACGCATTGAACCCCGGGAGTAAATCCTGGCTTAAGTGTGTTATCAATGTTTCACTGGGAGGGACAGCGTCGAGCTGGCGCTTTGGACTTGGGACAAACACGCAGAGACCTGGAGCACAGGAATTACAATAAAGAGGTGCTTGGGTTACCTGAAGCCCCTTCCTGTGGTTGTTCCTGTGGCACCGAAGAGGAAGCTTTGCTTCACTGATATTTTACAAGAGTTTTACTTCTTACTCTGCCAGAATTTGTATGGGAAAAACAACGGTGGGAAACAAAAATCAGAGGATTTCGTGCCTGCACTTGGAGGGGTCATTGTAATTGTGCTGTTGGACAGCAAAAGAACACACAGAGTGATTCTGCAAACTCCCATAGCCAAAATCCTGGCACTACGCATCAGACACGAGTCAGTGGCGGGGCAGAAACAACACTACAAGTGATTAAGTGACATTAATTGCTGTGAGGGTGGGCAGGCCCTGGCACAGGATGCCCAGAGAAGCTGGGGCTGCCCCTGGAGCCCTGGCAGTGTCCAAGGCCAGGTTGGAGCACCCTGGGATAGTGGAAGGTGTCCCTGCCCACGGCAGAGGGTGGCACTGGATAAGTTTTAAGCTCTCTTGGCACCCAAACCCCTCTGAGATTCCATCAGTCTGCAGTAGCAGAGCCCAAACCCAGCTGGGGTGAAAAGCCACCAGGGACAGCAGGGAGAGCAAAATCCATTCCCACAAAAGCCACGGGCGAGTCAAGGTTGCAGAAACCACCCGATGCGGAAAGCTTTAATGGAAGAAGGGACGGATAAAAGACGTTTCCATCACCGGCTGGAATCGTTCCCTACAAACTGCTGACTCCCCTCACCTGAGCCCCGCTCGAGCCGTGTCCCCTCCCCTCCCCGACCGCGGCTCCTCCACCTCCTCCCGGCTCCGCTCCTTCCCCATGGAGGGACGCTAACAGATGTCCAATCTGCTGAAGGTGAGGGAAGGAATTTCTCCCCAAGAAAGGTTAATAAACAAAGAAGTCCTGCAGTAACAATACAGCCATTGTGTGAAAACTTAATTGGATCAGCAATGCATCAAATGTGCCAACACGGGGACAAACCTGCCGAGGAATTGTTTAATCTCAGCCCTAGGTCAGAGTCTAAATGAGTGCCTTGCAACAGAGGCTGCTTCTAATTGCACTGAGAAGCTACAATATGCTGGAAATAAAAGCTGTGGGTATCTGGCTCTTGTTTTTAAAGCAAAAAAAGTTATTTCTTTTGAGATTCAAACAACTCAGACAAATATCAGCTGTAAAGGTCTTTAAATAATGTATTTTAGCAAAGAGAGGCTTTTTAAAAATCAAAAATAACGCTTATTCCAGCCTGTTTGCAATCAGATTGGACTGGTGAGTAGAGGAATCCACCAGAGAAGGGTCAGCAGAGAGAAGCTCTGGATGTCACTCACCCAAATCTCCACCATCTTCCTACTCAGTAGTGGGGGACACTCAACACACAAAGCCCAACATTAAAAATTCTGTATTTTTGAAACAGCTGCAATATTGATTGAGTTGATTTTTCTTGGAAACGCCACAGTGAACCAACACACTCCAGGAGGGCTGGCAGCAGCGGCCAGTGAAGCTCCAGGGTTCCACTGGAGAGTAAAACTTCCATCCTCAGCTCTGACTCGATGTGAGCGGCCCCCGGGGAGCTCGATTTACAGCACTGCTCACACCCACCCAAGCTCACCTGGAAGCAGGATGGAGCCCCCTCATCAAAGCAGCTCACTGCAACCGAGGGGAACAAACTGCCGAAAAAAAGGGGTTTTCCAGGGGCCTTGATTGTGATTAGGAGAAAATTAAAAATCAAGAGGAGCTGCCACTGACAGCCTGATGAGGTACTGAGTGCTGTAGGTACTAGGAATAGAATTTGGCATACACACTATGTACTGGGCACTACAATATGAGTACTTAGGTAGTAGGTACTACAATAGTGTCTACAACTGGCACCCCCGAGGCTGCCAGAGCTCCAGGAGCGTTTGGACACCGTTCCCAGGGATGCCCAGGGTGGGATTGTTGGGGTGTCTGTGCAGGGCCAGGAGTGGGACTGGATGATCCCTGTGGGACCCGATGATCCCTGTGGGACCCTTCCCGTAGATGCTGAAAAGCTTTGGTAGAGAAATTTTCTGCAGCATTCTGTGAGAGCTTTGTGGCTCTCATGAAAGCTATGATAAACACTACTATGGGTTTTTGTAAACTGGGTTTTTTCTGTGCACCTGGGATCTGTTTTTCAGAGTTGTTGTGGTACACAGTGAAATAATATTTTGAAGCAGGTGTTGTGAGCTTTGGCCAATGGGACAGGGGGTGGCTGCTCCAAGATCCAATGACCTCCTGTCATCTGTGGGAACCAAGTTATATAAACCCAATTATAATTAATTAAATAACTACTTTCTTCCTGAACTTGGATTGTGTCATTACTCGCTGTTCTCGGTACGTCACAGCGACATCTTCCCACTCCGAGTATCCTGTGATTCTGTACTGCACAGGATTTACTAAAGGGACCAAAGTCCCCCAGGTATCTCACACACAGGACAGTTTTAAAGTGACCACAGGAGCAAAGCAGCAGGAAAATGCCGTTCTGTTCCCATATATATGGAGGATTATACACTCCACAGTGACCGGCAGCGAGTATTTCTCGTGTCTGCTCTTTCTGTGGTTTCCTCCATCTCTGGGCAGGAAATCCATTTCAGTGCAGGATGAGCAAAATGGCAGCTTCCCCTGGGAGAAGCCACTCACAGCTACAAATACCAGAGCAGAGACATTTCCCATCCAGGCCCTCCTCTGAGGGCCGAGAGCAGCAATAAGCAGGGGCAGGAGGAAGGAGCGCACTCCCAGGGATCCCTGCAGAACGGGCACAGCTCCCTGAAGGCTTGGGAAGACCTGGAATCATCAGCACAGATACTCCAGGGCCAGAAAGGTGGGGTAGGCACAACCTCTGCGTGGGCATAAATGCCTCTACAGCACAGCTGGAATGTTTCCTTTATCCCAGGGCACCATGAAACACCAACAGGATCACAGTCCATAGACTGACACCCCAAAAACCATCCCACGGCCTCAGAGTCTCTGTCTGTCCACGCCTCAGGTCCTGTAGCATCAACAATTTGTCTCTCTCCTGCCCCATCCAGAAACCCCAGCCTGTTTTCCATGTGCTGGATGGATTTCAGCAACGCTCCAGCGCACAGGATTCAAGATCCAGGTTTGCTAAAGATGCAAAAAGTTGGGAGTTTGGAAGCCTGAGGGTGCAGGCAAACGGTGCTGGAAGTGTCTGATGGTGCTGGGAGCAGACAGACAGATCCCACTGACCCTGTGCTCTGCCCCAGGGGGGGTGATTGTCCCACAGTGTCCCTCTGTTGTGTGGCTCTTGGTCATTCAACTCTCTCAAAAAGCTTTTCCAGGCTCAATCCTAAGCTCTGGCTCAGAGCAAACCCCACTGGGCATGGCAAGGTCCCTCTGGAAGCCCACACCAGGGTTGCTGCCACTGTCCTGTACCCATAGAGCATCCGGAGCTGGAAGGGACCCGCCAGGATCACCGAGTCCAACTCCTGGCCTTGCACAGGACACCCCAAGGGTCACATCAGAAATCGGGGATGCCCCAGAGTGCTGCAGCAGCTCATCCAATAATCCCATTCCTGGCCAAACGCTTCCCCCAGGGTTTGCCCAGAGCGCTCCTCCTAAAGGGCAGACCTTTAACGACGCTGAGGGCACAAATTCCTCAAGTGCAGCAGCTTATTGAACTCAGCGGGGTCCAAACACAATCCCCACGGGAAGGAAAAGCCAGAGCAGCAGCACAGGCTGGTGCAGAAGGGAAAGTGAGGTGGGAAATGCCTGGTCCTGGCTGTGATTTTAGGTCAAGTCAGGGGGGAGCAGAGTGGAGGAGGAGTCTCTCCCACGTGGAGTGTTGTGTGCCCAAACACTGCTGAGCATCAGGAGCCCCTCCCTGCACCACCCACCCCCGGCTACAGCACATCCTCTCCATCCTCAGGGTGAGGAGAGAGCTCAGGTTTCTCCAGGGACAGCCTTGCCCTCTCTGCACCAGGGGATAAACCCCCAAAACACACAGCAGAGCCTGACCCCCTTCCTGCCCCAGTCCGTGGCCATTACAGGGCTGTCACCACTCCCTGTTCCCTGCACCTCCCTTCTCCCAGCCCTGAGAGCACTCATCCTCCCTCTTCCATCGCCCAGCCTGAATTATTCATGGATGTCAGCAGTGGTGCAGAAGTGCAGCCAGAGACAGAACCCAGAGACACTTGGGGAAGCTGTCGCCCCGTCCCCAGCTGCAGATCCCCCAGGGCCGGGCTCCAGCCACTGTAATGAGCTCTGGAAGCACCTCAGCACTCGGTCCCCAGCCCCAGGAGGAGAGGAAAGAGCACAAGAGCAGCTCTAATGGTGCAGCACACAGGCAGGGATCAAACACTCCTGCTGAATATGGAGGAGAGGAGATATATATGCTCGCACATAAAACATAAATGCTCTCACCCATCAATATTGATGTTTCCCTGTTCCCACAGAACCAGACCAAGGATAATTACATGCAATTTTTATGCTGCCTCTAACATACTTCAGTCTCTGCACATCAAAGCAGATGTAGGTGATGCTACAAGTTGCCGGGAGTGTCACGGATCAAAATGGAGCTCGTGGAGAGAAGCAATGGGCGGCGAGGTGGGGGAAGGCAGCAGCCTCTGCACGCTGCCTGTGGCGACAAAGGGAATAAAAACAGAGGTGATCACAGGCTGGGCCCAATTATCCCCGTGTCTGAGCCCAGTGCCCGTGCTGGAGCCTGGAAGGGCAGGGGGAGCTGGCGGGGAGCCCGGTGGGATATCGGCAGAGCCGCGGGGTATCAAAGGCACGCAGAGAACACCCTCAGCAAAGCCCCGGTGCCAGGGAGCAGCAGCAGCAGGATCCCGGCCCGGCAAGGAGCAGGGAACAGCCGGAGGAGCTGGAGGCAGATCCCTTCCCAGCCTCCCATCCCCAGCACAGAGCGAGGGCTGCTGCAGCGCCTCGGGGGAGCCCTGCTGAAAGCTTTTACGGAGCTGGCACGTTTCCACCCCACCTCCATCCTGGAGACAGGCACACCCCCAGCCTCAGACCGTAAGTGCCTCTGAATCAAAGGCCGGGAAGCGTTTTCCACACCCTCGGGAGGCAGATGCAGGCTTTCCTTGATGAACAAGCCCTTGCTTTCCTGAGGCCACGGGAGCGCCTTCACCTGTGGCCGGCTACAAGCTGCGACCGCACCGAACGCGGCTCCGCCGCACCGCTCCCGCTGCCACCTCTGCCGCAGCTTTCCAGGGAGGAAAGGAGGGATGGAATCGGACACAACCGGGACCGACTGCCCCCAGGCCTCTCTCTTCCTTCCGAGACAAACCAAATCCCCAGCCAGCAACACCCCGATGTCCCCATCCCGCGGATACGAGCGGCACCGGAGTTGTAGCGCACGGCGAGAGCGGACGCGCGATGTTAACGCTTCCCCTTGAATGACAGCTTTAATGAAAGACATCTCAGCGCCTGGAAAATCAGCATAAATGATCAGTTGCTAATCCTGTTCTCCCAGTAACTCTGGGAAGGCAAAAATAGAGCAGGCAGAATAAACTGGGGGCTGCAAACGGGGGTGGGGAGGGAAGCGGGGGGGATGTTTTGCTCCTCTTTCTGGGAGCTCACGTCGCAATTGCCACTGATTAAAAAACCCACTTTTCTTACAAAAGGCACGATTTGCTGAGCAGCAGTGTTGAACAATAGTGGGGGCTGTCTCCAGGCTCAGCAGAGGGAGGCAGCTGGATCAGTCACTTTTCGTGCAGTCTTTAACCTCCTACACCCAAGCACGTCCCTGCCAGCACGCGGGGCCTTTATCCCAACCTGAGGAACCTCAGGCTGGGAACTCCCTGGACCAGAAACTTTGCAGGATGGGAACAGACAGGAACAGCAAAAGATGAGTGGGTGATGCAGATTTTCCACCTCTAAATAAGCACGAAGCCACGAGATCCCAGTTCAAGACCAACACCAAGAGGACACCTCGGCACTCACTGGACAGAATTTTCTGTGTGCACAGAATCCCGCACTGGTTTAGGTTGGAAGGGACATTAAAACTCATCTCCTTCCACCCCCTGCCGTGGGCAGGGACACCTTCCGTTCTCCCAGGTTGCTCTGGTCATTAAAGCTTCAGGCTAAAGCCCAGGGAGAACCAATTCCCTTCCTGTCCCCAGAGCCGTGCTCTGATCCCGGCTGACATTCCCAACTTTCCAAGACCAACAAAGCATCCTTTACTCTGCCTCCAACTTTCCCATCTCCTCTGTTCTCCTCCAAATCTAACCCTGGCCCTATCACCATGGTACCTGAGCTCCCAGTGGCAAATTATTAATCTTTACAGCATAAGGAGGGACAATTCTGACATCAATCTATGACCTGTAATAGCTGCTGTCTGTGTGATAGCACCTTTTTAGTACTTCTTTTCATTCCTGTACTTTTTTATGAGGCTATTTTCTTTATTAGTGCGTTTTTATAGCTTGTGCAACACCTTAAGTGCCTCCAAGAAGGTACTTCATAAATAAAATTTTAATAAGATTAAGGATTTAACTCCAAGAAAAAAAACCCACTTGGCCAAGCTATGAATCACATGGTCCCTGTTCCATGCCCTTCTTGTTTGTGCATGTCCTCACATAGCCCACAGGTTTTTAGTTTTGGTGCCACACTTCCAGCAAAACAGTTGGAATCTCAGCAGATCTCCGTATTTCATGGGTGGAGAGCTAACAGGGCTTTTGGAGAGGTTATATTTCTTATTTTCTGATGTATTTCAGAGCTGAGTGCCGAAACTAGAACAGTTTATATCACTTTGTTCGAGGCTTTTTAAAATTTTAATGGCAACAGAGGCACCAATTACCTGCAGCCAACAGGAGAGACAAGAAATCCAGCCCAGCAGGACAGAGGGGTTATATAAACCTGCTCCTGTGGCAATTTTATTTTCACTTGCACCACACAAACAGGAAAATTAGGGCTGGACCACTAAATTATCATTAAAGATGCAGCTATAGAGCAAAGCAAGAAGGATTTGACGCGGGGCTGAGCCTCTTTTCCAATGCACAATCCCAAATTGCTCTGGTTCTCCAAGGAAATGCAGCTCTTGTTTGGTTTCACTCGGGAGGAAAGCTCCTTAAAAGTCTCAAACTCAGCAGAAAGACCTGGCTGCCTTCCCTGGAGCCTGAATTTCACAGCCCAACTTTAAGGACAACAGCAGAGCCTTTTTTTCCCCCTCTTTCCAAAGAAGCCTGAGCAGCTTTCCCTATCAAACCAACAGGAAAACAAGAGGCACAAAGGGACGCTGCAGCATCACTGGAGTTAAAACCTGGGCATCGTCCCACAGCACATCCTGGGACACCACAGCAGCCCCACAAACTCCCCCACCCCACCCCATCTCACCCAAACAGAGTTTTAAATACAAATGACATGTTAAAAAACCCCAAAAACCTCCATTCTCAAGCGACACAACACTCAAAAACCTCAACCAGATACCTGCTGTTCCCTGCTCTTCTCCCAGAGGAGGAATTCAGGAGCAAACACGTCTTCAGCCTCAAAGGTGGTGCCAGAATGCAGATCTCAGCCTTCGTACCCCAGCTCAGCCAGCATCAAGTCTCTCTTTGAAATCAGGGCAGAAGCTGCTCCTCCTCTGCCTTTTTCAACCTTCCCCTCACTCCCCTGGTCCCAGGATTCCAGGAGGGTGTGAGCCACCTGGAAAAGATCAGCTCCAGGCCATTCCTCACCTGGGAGCTGGGCCAGAGGTGTCCCGAGGCCTTCAAACAAAACTCCCCCTGCTGAACTCAGTGGTTTCTCGTTGTTCCATCAGTGCTGCCCACACTCCCAGGCATTTTCCTAACAAATGGGATCTTTCACCAGGATCCTTGGGGAAAAGGGCAGGTGCTGCATGGACAAAATTAATCCTGCCCTGAGACAATCCCTCCATTTGGAGGCCGCTTGTTGAGCGGAAGGAAAGGGTGTTAAAGCACCACAGGGGCCAAGATTTGAGGACAAATACGTCCCATGGGTCTCACAGGTGGCCAGGCTGGACGTGTGACCAGGCCAGCAGCGTCCCATGGGTGGTGGCACACTGGGAATGGCTCAGTGCCTGGATGGAGGCAGCACTTCCCCCTCCAAAGCACTCTGAGCTCCTCCTTTCCTTCTCCACAGACACTCTGTACTGCTCTGCTGCAAAGCTCTCCTTCAGCTCTGAATCCAAAAGCCTCCCAGAGCCTAACGTCCCTTTATTTCTCCGAATCCACCTCCCCAGCCCCATGAAATGAGCCCTCAGCGTATCAGCAGCAAAGACCTTTGGCACATGGAGTCCATTTCCAGTGATGGCCCGTAACTGCTCGTCAGAAGTACCCTCGTCAGCCCACTTTGTATTAATCAGGGCTGTCCACAAAAGAAAAACAATTTCTGCCTGCTCCCTTCAGGTAATTATATTTTGCCCTGCAGCAGATTTTATTATGTTTAGTCCCATTTTATTTAGAGCCTGAAGAGAGACCACGAAGTCTCAGCTAGGAGCGATGAAAGGCGATGATGCTCAAGCCCAGCCTTTTGCAAGTCAGCAGCTGACCCGAGTTCAAATCATTCAAGCACATTAGGGGGGGAAAAAAAGTCCTTCAGATTTGTATCTACTTGAAGAGGGCAGGAATGCTGGCTGGATCATGAACTCTGGGGAACACGGATGCCTCCCAAAGGGGAGAGGCCTTCATTGTCAATGTGCTTTAAAAAGAAAAGAATGTTTCCTGTGGGTGTGTGCTGTTGTTTTTTTCCACTGTGGAGCGAGTGTCCCATCTTATTTCTCAAATGGTCTTTCCTTTGTTGAAGCCTCATCTATTAATAATCCTTCACTGGAAGGGGAAAGGGAAAAGCGAGCTCCTGTCAGACATACAAGCTGTTAGTCTGGGATGGACAAAAATAAAGCAAAGCTGCACAATTAGCTGCACCCCAGGTCACTCGGCTGCAGTTCTGACTGGCTGTCACCACAACCTCGCTGAACTTTCCTTACGAAACCTGGAGCTGGGCAGTGCTCGGGACCCAGGAGTGTCCTGGAGACCTGGAGGAAACTGAGGAAGTTTCCCGAGCTGTCCAACATCAATATCCTCAGCCTGGAGCCAAGAAAGTATTTTGGTCTTGAAAACATAAAGGGCAAAGATCAATGGAATCCAGAAGATCATGGAGTGACAGAATGGTTTGGGGTGGAAGGGACCTGAAAGTTCATCTTGTTCCTGGGGCAGGGACACCTTCCACTGTCCCAGGCTGCTCCAAGCCCCGATGTCCAGCCTGGCCTTGGACACTGCCAGGTATCCAGGGGCAGCCACAGCTGCTCTGGGCACTCTGTGCCAGGGCCTGCCCACGCTCATCCAGCCTGCACTCCTTATGCTGACATCCCGGGAGCTGCCCTGGGTTCAGGAGCTTCCTCAAGCTGTGCTGTGCTTTCTCCGTAACACTCATTCCAAGTTGGCTCTGAGCCCCTCAGAACCAGGGGCGGCTTTCCCTCAGTCCCTTCCCCGGTCTGAGGCAGGTCCCTGGTGCCAAACTGGCCAGAGAGCCGAGGGTTGATCCCAGGTGGCTGGAGCTGAGCCCTCGGTTTGCTGACGCTGCTCCACCCTCAGACTGTGGGATGTGGGCAGCAGCTTCAGGAGGGACCTGGCATGAGCCTAAATTTGCAACTTCCTAAGTGAAACCTCCCCTTGTTTTCGCAGGTCTGCTCCAAACCGCGGCCCTCTGCGAAGGAATCGAATGTGCTGGAAGCGTCAGCCCGGAGCTGCGGCGGTGGTGGGGATGTTAAAATGCCACTGGTGAGCTCAGCCGTGCCTGGGAGAGGTGTGAAGCGTAGCAGGGAGGCAGCCAAGGACCTGCGTCACCGTGCGGGAGCCTGGCTGGTGCCACCACGCCGCCTGCGAAGGCACAGACGCCGTGCGAGCCCACAGCAGAGCCTCTGCCTCGCACAGGCAGCACTCAGCAGGCTCTGGAGTCTTCCCGGGATGGCAACCCTGCCCTTAAGCCGGGCTTTAGCCCAGGGGCACGGGGAGGAAAAGGTCGCAGTGACAGTGAGCTGAGAGCCCGATAATCAGCAGGGCACGGCGAGGTGGCTCACGAGCTGCGGGCACTTCTGCCCCGCAGAATGAGGTGTGAATTACTCACCTGGAGTCCACACAGATCCAGCCCGAGCACCCGCAGCCCAGCCCCTCTCCCACTGCTTCCAACACCCTTCTCTCACACCTTTTCCCTCCCACATCATGCACTGCATTCCAGCCAAGCCCGGGCTGGCTGTCCCCGAGCTTTCTGCACCAGGGAACACAGAGGAGGAACAGGAGAACGCACATCGCCAGGTGCTTCCCGGCCTCCCAGCTCCGGGGCAACGAACAGCCGCAACAAACGACCAAAAAATACCATTTTACGAGCTAATTCCCTCCACCGCCGAATCCAGCACGGAAAAACCTTCCACGCAGAGCCACTCCAGCTCAGGGGCACCAAGCCCGACTCGTTGCCAAGCCCCGGAGCCCAGGCTGCGGTGGATCAGCACCGGCTGCCTGATCTGCAGGGAAACAAACCCGGACCTGCTGAACACAGCTGAGTGCAACATCACCATAGAAACCAGGCGAGGAGCAACTGGGGGAAGTGGCTCTCCCCAGCTCCTTCCAACGTGACAGCGAGCAGAGCCCAGCCCCTCTGGGGTGCGGTGGGCGAGGGGGATGCCCGGAGCAGGGCCAGCCCCGCAGCAGCAGCTGGGTCCCGCTGGGGAGATCCCCCCACTCGCCCCCCGGGCTGTGTTTTTAGCCACAGGCAGGTTTCCTCCCCAGCCACCCACCAGCCCTCTGGAAGCATCCCCGTGGTGCTGCCTGGCCCTGCACACCCCCGGCAGGCAGCCACAGGCACCAAACACCTTTTGTCCTTGTTCCCTGCACGTTCCTTCGGTGGAGGGAGGGGATAACCAGCCTGGGATGAGAGCACAGAGCCCCTGGACCTTCCCCCCATAGCACAAATTGAAACCCATCCCCACTCTGGAGTCAATTTCGTGCGTGGCAAGGCATTTTCTGGACAGAGAGATGCCTGAGAAAACCCATCCTCAACTGAGGCCTTGCCCAAATTCCTTGAAGAAGAGGCAGGAAATCCCGGAGTGTTTCACATTCACCTCCTTCCCTCCCTTCCAGGCCTGCAGGTGCCGTGAAACACAACCCTGACAGCTCATCTTGTGCAGCACCAGCAGTGCTGGGCTGTCTGGAGACACCAGACACAGCTCCTCAGCCCTGACAGTGCCTGGAGACCAAGGTCCTGCCATGGAATCCTGCAACCATGGAATGCTCTGGGCAGGAAGGGACCTTAAAGCTCATCCCATCCACCCCTGCCATGGCAGGGACACCTCCCACTGTCCCAGGCTGCTCCAAGCCCCATCCAGCCTGGCCTTGGGCACTGCCAGGGATCCAGGGGCAGCCACAGCTGCTCTGGGCACCCTGTGCCAGGGCCTGCCCACCCTCCCAGGGAACAATTCCTGCCCAATATCCCATCCAGCCCTGCCCTCTGGCAGTGGGAAGCCATTCCCTGTGTCCTGGCACTCCATGTCCCTGTAAATTGTTTCTCTCCATCTTTCCTGTTGGCTCCTTCAGGCACTGGAAGGCCACAATTAGTTCTCCATAGAGTTTCTCTTCTCCAGGCTGAACAATCCCAATTCTCCCAGCCTTTCCTCACAGGTTCTCCATCCCTCTCATCATCCTCTGGACTCAGGAGAAGTCCTTTGGTCCTCTGCGAGTACAAACACGACGCCTCCTCCCACGTGGGGTTTCTTTCTCGTTCCCATTCCCAATAATTACCTGCAATTTCTCCCTGTGCTTCATGAGGAAGAAAAGGAGCTGCTGATTCACTGGCCTGTTGTTTCTGATTTTTTACCTCTCTCCTGACCCCTTTTAGTCATCTTTAACTGACCCCAGGTTTTTCATTAATATTGCTCCAGTGCTAGCGGTTCTCATCCTGACAGCTCCCACTGCTATTCCATGAACTCCGTTAGACACAGGGGTCAGAGAGCAGCTCAGGAAAGGGTCTTTTGCTGATGTATCGACATGTTTTTTATCCCAGAGCAATGCTAATGGGTTTATTACTACTGTCACTATTGCCAGGCACTGAAGAGATTTTCCACTCGCTCTCCACATCTTCACCCGGATCTCTCACCCCTTTCCCCACAGTTACCACTTCTTTAGAGTGCATTTATCATCCAGAAACTCCAGTTTTCCCCTCCATGGCGTGAGCTGTCTTTCTGTTGGAATCCAGAATGCAGAGAAAACTCTCCCCCATCCGGGGAGACATTAATTAAGGCACGGGAAGCGTCACTTTCCACGGCTGTCAGCACTGATTCCTCCTGCTCCCATCCTGCCTGCTTGGTCCTCAGCTCCTGAAATCCTTGGCTAAGCTCAATAAATCCATGAGATTTCGACCCCTGCATCCTCACACCCCACTCTTCTGGACCATTCTCCATCAGTGCTAACCAAGGTTTCCTGCCAGAGGAGATGCAGCAATTCCAGCCTTCCATGAGAGCTTAATTCCTTCTGAATCCCATTCCCAAAATCCGGATGTGGAGCTCTTGTGCTGGAGGAAGGAGTTGGATTGTCTGGCAATCCAGAGGTTAATAACTGGCTCACAGGTCGAAATTGAGCCTCTAATTGGTTTCAGATCCAATTCCTGTTCGTATAGGACCGAGTAAAATCCAGGCCTGGATCATCTATGGGCTCTTTACAAATGGGGATAAATAGGCTCATAAAATGAAAGGTTAGGCAATAATTTCTTAAATTAAAATACTTTAGACATGATGATTGGAATGTAAGATCACCCAGGACAGAGCCCTGCTTCTGCTGAAGAGCTGTGACAAGAAATTCACTTCAATTAAAGGCACTTTTCAGATGCTTTGAATTTAGGAACGCTGGAAGACAGCACTCAGAGGCAGTGCTGAGTGCAGGGGAAGGGGGACTGTGTGTGCCCAGAGCAGCTGTGGCTGCCCCTGGATCCCTGGCAGTGTCCAAGGCCAGGCTGGATGGGGCTTGGAGCAGCCTGGGACAGTGGAAGGTGTCCCTGCCCATGGCAGCAGGAGTGGAAGAAGCCCAACCCAAACCATCCCTGATTCTATGTCTAAAAAAACACTTTTCCACCTCAACAGCTCTAGAAATGGCTCCTCTTTGGAAGATCCAATGTGAAATGGAAGAAGCTCTTGATCCTGGGTGGGGAATACAACTGATTAAAACCTGTGGGGAAAAAAAAACCACGGAAAAAACCCAATTTCTAGCAAGATTTTAGGTTCCTCCTCCTAAATCAGATGAAACCTGTCCTGGGTGAAGCTGGTGGGGCAAGCACCAGGAGAGAAGAGACCCTGAGAAATGAGAGGATGGACACATCAAACCTCCCAGCTCAACGACGACAACAAAATCTGTAAATATTGAATGAGCGCCCACCGAGGGCAGAGGAAATCCCAGGTAGAGCCGTGTTGGAAAAGGAGGGACAGCCCAGCTGCTCCTCTCCTGCCTGAGGGCTTCCAGGACTGGCCCACGACTGGCCCAGGGCCAGCTGGGGCAAAGTGTTCTGTAGAGGAGTTACAAAGAGGCTGTGAGAGAATCCAGCTCAGAGCCCAGAAAACAGCAGGGAAAAGGGGACCAGTGCGGCACTCAGGGCGGTGACTGGCAGCTGCCACACTCGCTCCAGCCAGGAATTTGTCAGGAAAACTCTGCTCATTCTTCACTCAGCTCCTTTTCCCTCTCAGGGAGAGGCAGAGGGGGAACCCTTGGTTTGGCAGAGGGGGAATCCTTGCTCTGGCAGAGGGGGTGGTTATTCAAAGGGGTTTTTGCCTCCAAAGCTGTTCCTCCCCTTCCTCACCAAAGCCCCATTTTATGAGCCACAGCTGCTGAAGGAACATTAAAGCACTTTGTGAAGAAGAAAATGAAGAGAAGGCTGGTTTCTTACAACTTCACTGAAATCCAAGGAGAACTGGGGAAACTTCCGTGCCCCTCCGGATCATCAGCACAGAGGCTGAAGGAGATGAAAGAAAACCAGAATGGAATGAAATCTTCAAGTGCCTCTCCAGCAATTCATCTGTCCTGGGAGGAACAGGGAGGCCTGAGGATAGAAACTGTCCTTTTTCTAAACCTCTTAAACCTGAGATAATCACTGCAGAGCTGGGTATTTTCCTGAGAGCATTCTCCTGAGAAAGAAGAGAAAATGAAAGGTCTTTCTGAGGCAAGAGCCACCTGTGCTTCCATCTCCTGGGAATTTTGCTTGGAGATGCACCTTCCTGCCTCTTGTCTGCCTTGGGTTCACCTCCTCCTCGGCTGCAGCCCTTTGTGATTTCCTGTGTTTGAAGCCTGCTTGAGCTTCTCTTTGTCGCACAAGAAGCGACTGCAACGTTCCGTGTTTTCCAGGAAAATGCTGGCAGGAGATCCACAACCTTTCAGCATCCCTTTCTTGTTTCCCTCCAAGACCTGAGCTCTTCCAGTGGCCCCTTCAGATGTTCTGCACTGAATTTAACAGCCAGGACCTGCCACCAGCAATGCCCAAATGCCACACTGAGGAACTGGGTTTATTCCAGGTCTTTCTGCTGGAATTACAGGCCACAGACACAGCAGAGCTTTGCGTAACACAATATCCTTCCTATCAACATCCTTCCCAAAAAAAGGTTTCAAAGCAGCCCAGATAAACAGAATAAAAGCTGCTTCTTTTTTACATCGTATTTTTTTCCCCCAGAATCCCTTTCAGGGCTTGGTGCAAGACAAATAATCTCCATTTCCTGATTCTGCTCTGTTTACTTTGTTGTGTTTCCCTGTCGGGCCCAAGCTCTTCCCAAGGCAGATCCCTTCCAATCCAAGAGGAATGCGTTTAGAGGAGACTGGCAGAGGAAAATCCTAATTGCTGACACGTTCCTGAGGGGAAAATCATATCTCTGAGTGCAGAAACAACAGGAAAAACAATTATTGCCACCTGGAGCTGGACGAGGGAACTTTTCAGTCGGATGATCCAAATGAACTTTTCAGTTTGATGATCTAAATGAACTGGAGAAAATCATTTTATGGAATCACAGGATGGTTTGGGTTGGGAGGGGCCTTACAGCCCATCTCATTCCAACCCCGTGCCGTGGGCAGGGACACCAGTGAAAGACCATTTGCAGACATTGTGCTTTCCCAGGGAAAAAGCATCCGAGAAAAGCCACCTGAGGCCAACCAAATATTTCATTTGACCTGAAGGGAACAGATTTATGGCTTCTGAGTCACTTAATTAATTTTTATTTACAGTTTAGACCAGGGCTATTTCCAAGCATAAAGTCAAAAGAACCATTTCAAGTACGTAAAAGCAATATATTCCAAAATGAAACACTTTCCATTTTCCTCCTTCTCCATTTTTGGCTTGAAACGTGCGTATTTCACCAAATGGATTAAGAGATTAAAAAAGAAATCTCATGTTTTCTCCATGGTATTACTTCTTTCCCTGTGTATGCTCTTAACAGACTTTCTGGCCTTCAGGAGAGCCCTTTCTCCAGCAAATTGTGACGGAACAAATTGCAAACAGCTCTCAACGAACACGTCGGAGTTTAGAAAAGGAGGGTGAAGGAGACCTGGGGTGGCCCAGCCCCTGGAGAAGGTCACAGCCCAGCTGAGAGCCCTTTGCTGTCTGTCCTTGGCAAGAGCCAGCAGCCTTAGAGCAACCTGGTGTCGAGCTCACAGCACCCAGACCTGTAAAACATCATCCATCACCTGCAAAACCAGCTCGTTTCCTGCTCAATTTTCATGGAATTGGCAAAGACAACAGTGTTTTCTCTCCCCAGGTAAGCCCTGTCTTTAGAAGATACCCGAGCTGAGGAAGGCCAGCCTTGCCCAGCACCACACGACAGAACCCTGCTGCCCATAACCAGAGGTCCTGTCATTTCTCACTGGAGTCATCTCCAGCCACAGCTGAATCATCGGTCTGACATCAAAGGCAACTCCCAGATCCACCTTCCAGCCCCTCCGGATGAACCAGGTTCCACAGCATTGAAGAGATCACCTGGGCCCAGCCATCTGGAGCCCTCCAGAGCAGCCCCGTCCGTCTCTCCCTGTCCCACATGGCCGTGACCTTTTGCTGTTTCAGGTCAAATTTTCCACTTTGACTCACCGGGATTTTCCTGAGCGTTTCCTGGACAATCCATCTGTGCAAAGAGGCAGAAAGTATCACCTCAGCTGCTCCCAGACTAAAATCTGGGTGAAGACGCTTGTAGAGCTCACTTGGAACAATCTCAGGGAGATCTCTGGCTTCCTTTGAAATAAAGGATCGTTCAGTATTTGGTCCAAAGTAACCAAAATAAATCAGAATGCAGGAAAACCAAGCTCTCGTGATTCTACCCTCAGCAAGGGGGAGGACAAGTTTCTCTTGGTGGCCGTGACTTACACCGTGGGACAAGACCAGAGTCACAGCTGGTATTTCTGCCTGACTGGGACAGCATTCGAGGCTCAGGGAAGCAGCATCACCCAGGAGGGGACAGGAATCAGCTGGTTGTGCAAGAAACAATCCCTTCCAGGAAACAAAATCTCCAGAAGAATGCCACGGGTGTCTGTCATTGCCATGGAGCCATTTCCAATCCTTCTTTATGTCTCTCCTTTTTTTCCCCTCTTTACAAGATGGGAAGGGATCCTCCTAGGATCTAGGTTTAGATGGGATACTCAGGAGAAGTTTTTTATTATGAGGGGGATAAAACACTGGCAAATGTTTCTCAGGGAAGTTCTGGCTGCCCTTGGATCCCTGGAAGTATCCAAGGCCAGGCTGGATGGGGCTTGGAGCAACCTGGGATAGCGGAAGGCATCCCAAGATGGTTTTTAAGGCTTCTTCCAACCCAGGCTATTCCATGATTACCTGGGCAGGAGCTGTGCACAGAAAGGTGTTCTCTGCCCTCCAGAGCAAGAAGGTTTCTAAGACACAACTTCACCCTCAACTCGTGACGCAATAAATTTCCATTTTTACAGATGGGGAAAGGGAGGAAATGTGGCCCGGGGTCAGCTGTGATAATGGAGGAGTTCTCGCCTGGCAGCACCTCATTCATCCCATTTCATCAGGCACTTGATCATCGTTTAATCCAAGGATCCTCATTCATCCTGGGTGCTCAGAGCCCTGCGGGGAGTCTTTCAGTGTCATCCAAGATATTTCAAGCTGGGGGCCTGGCAAGGACAGCTCCGAGGATGGCATCAATTGCCTGCATCGAGTTCCTTGACCCTCTGCTTCGGAGAGCTCCCTTCACCAGCAGAAAAAGCAGAAGGGGGTTAAATGGCCTTTATGAAGATGAAATAACCCAACAGCAGCACATCCATTTATTTAGATCATCAGGGCCATCTCACTTGTGATCCTAAGCATGAGAGAGAGGAGTTAAACCTTTTTTGAAATCTGCTGTTAGAAGAAGTGAGGCAGACTCGCAGCCTCCAGAGATTCATGAGGAGACAGACACCCCAGAGATTATATTTAAATTTTAAATAGCTCTGGTTGATTGGGTCAGGTCCTGTTTAATGACACAGACTGATGGTCCTTCAGGTTGGGGTGGATTTTTCTTGAGGATTCTGGCACCAAGAAGTCATTATGACATGAGGTAATTATGGAGCAGATTCGTTAGCCCACAAACAGGTTCAGGTTGCTCCACATACCTTGTCCATCCCTCTGCATCCTTAGATGCCCTGGATGGGATAGAAGGAACATACCTGCATGGCTTTCTGCTCGTGATCTTTCTTTATCAAATGATAAGAAGGTGCAAAAAGCCCCATCTCGGAGCTCAGACTGGTACAGAATAGTTTGAATAGCACTGTAAAAATTAACAAATTGAAAATCTGGTGCTGAAAACCACAAAAGGAGAAACGCTGATTATCAGAGTGTAAGACAGAGCGAGCAGCCTAAAAACTGGGGAGATATTCCTGTGGGTAAGGCTTCTTTTGGACACCAGAGTCAGGTCCTTGCCTACAGCCAAGAGAGCAACTTTTGAATCCAGCAGGATCAAGCACAAAGCACTGGTGAAGTGGGAGAAGAGCCTTTCCTGGAAGACAGACAACTGAAAACTCCTGATGCTCGGTGCCACCAGTTGTTCCTCACATGAAATAAGTGGGGTCAGGTTTTCCATCCGTGTGCCTGGGGCACTGGGAAACGGAAGCTAACCTGGCACGCGGAAGGACGAGAGTTACATCAGCCCAGGGCTGGAGCTCCTCCTCTCCTTTCAGCAGCAAAATTCCTGTCCTGAGATGTTCCTGAAGCACCCACTCAGAGCCATAAGGACACGGGAGAACATATTTGCAACAAAAGATGACCACGACAATCTGGTTTTTGCTCCAGGAGGGTCGAGAACAAGCTGATGTCACAAGTGCCAGGCTGAGCCTTAAAAAGCAACAGGGCTCTTGCAAGTCACCCCGGTGTCCAGGACAAAGTCACCCAGAGATCTGCTCCAGCCACACTCCCAGCCTCCAACAGCTCCACAAAACCAATTAAAGGGCTAAAAACTTATCAGGACCCGCAGTCCTTGTATATTTTTGGTTCAGACCAGCTTGAAAGGGACAGTTTGAAGGACTTTGGGGCATGAGGGACTAGAAAGCCTCATCCAGAGGTACAAAGGATTCGTTTATGGGACAGTAATTACTGGGCAGTAAAGGACATTAATTTGAAGTTAGTAGGGTTCAAGATATTCCATTATGCATCGTGCACCCCATTTGCAAAGATATCATTTCAAAGGGATGGATTCAGACTTAGGCAAGTGATGCTGGAACGGGACAGAGGAGATACTTGCTGTGTTTTATGGGCATAAAGACATCCATAAATTTTGAATGTTAAAAAGTCATTGCAAAGAGAGAAAATATTTTAGCTGTCAATCTGGCTCTCTTTACTGCTGAGGGAATAATTCCATGGGATACAGGAGCTCTCAGCTGGGAAATCTGTCCTGCAACATGGCCAAAGGATTTTGGGATCTGATCTGAAACCCACTGAAATCAGCAATAGGAGGGTTAAGGATCTGCCACCCACAGCAAACTGCTAAAATGTAAACCCCAAACCTCTGCCCTTCCCACTGGCAAAAGGAAGAGCTCTTCCCAAAGGTGGGCGAGCCCTGAAAAAGCAGCTGCTCAGTCAGGGTATCATCCCAGAGACTGCAGGATGGACGGGTGTGTTGGAAAACTCCCTTTGCACACCAGAACTGGGAAAGAGGAGGAGCACTGGGAGCTCCCTCAGCTTCCCGTCCCACTCTCCATGCAGAGTTTCACACACCAAAATCCTCGGAGCTGTAGGTCCCAGTGACACACCCAGAACCTACAGGAACAGCAGCAGCACACGACTGTAGAGCCCAAACCACTACAACAGCCTTAGAAAGGATGAATAAAGAGAAGGAAGAGTAAAATCCCTGTAGGTTTGCCCCAGAACTGAATTGCCCTGTCAGTCCCACAAGTCAGCCCAAATCAGGTGGGATTTGCATCTCCCCTTTGGAGCAAGAAGCGCCCAAGTATTGCCCCAAAACAGCAGCAGAATGCAGGATCACGTGGCTGAGAATGTGCTGCCTTTCCAAAGAAGAGTCTCAAAAATGGCATTAGACTTGCTATTAAACAATGCAGAGAACACGATCCTACCTCAGCAAGAATAGAAAAAGAGGAGCTATTTCCTCCCAGAGATCTCGTTCCAAGAAAACTTGGAATATATGCTTAATGTTGCAGACAGCTTTTCCTATGCCTGCTAAGCACTTCTGCTCGAAACAAATATAAACCTAATTTCATTTTATATATACCAACAAAATGCAAATTGCAAGAGCAAGAGTCTGGAGTCTTCATCCTTGAGCTCATCTGTATCCCAGGCTCCCCACTTGCAAACGATGAATGTCTGCTCATGGGTTTTCTATTTTTTTTCCAACCAAATAACTTCTGCCACATTGTGTTTCTCTCCTGCAATATAAATAATGTTCACTTAACAGTGAATGCATTAGAGAACCATGTTTCCATTGAGTTGTCATTTCCAGAAATATTCTTCTTTTTGGGTAGAAATTTTCCATTCTCAGTCTCGGCTGAAGAACAGTTTTTCACCCCACTTATTTCTATTTTTTTTTCAGTATATCTTGCTCTTATTTTTAATTTTAAAGTAACAGCGATATCACCCAGCAAGAAATGCCCTCCAAACACAGACTTTTCCCCAACCTGTAGCTAGAGATTAATTTGGGGGCCATGTATGACCCAGCTGAATTTCTGAGGGCAGGTCAGTAGCGTTAAGGTGAATTTTCACTGGAACCAGTGCAAAGCATCAGGAACGGCCCAGGGAAGAGGAGGGAAAGAGGAAGAGCCCCCAAAACTCCTGAGATTTCCCATCTGGGAAAAGCAAAACCCTGGAACTGCTGCTGAGCAAGGTGTAAACCTGGC
Organism: Struthidea cinerea; assembly: GCA_013397865.1. Lineage (NCBI taxonomy): Eukaryota > Metazoa > Chordata > Aves > Passeriformes > Corcoracidae > Struthidea > Struthidea cinerea. The sequence continues at coordinate 216,908 of VZTI01001046.1, read as the reverse complement.
ACTGAATGGGGGAAGAGATGGAGACAGGGAGAAAGTCTTCCCTTACTTTATTGACTTTCACCCTTTTTAAGTATTTAGACAATTCTCAGTTTGGACAACTGAAACAAAGCCAGAGAAGGAAGAGGTTGTATTCAAAGTTCTCACACGATTTCTTTCTTACTTTTTCCGTCCACAACTCAAACAACTCAACATGGAAACCAACTGGGTTTTGTCAGCTCAGATAAACCCAAGAAATCCTGCCCATCACACAAAGACTCGCTCAGTTCATGGTTGTTTTCTGCCTTGCTCCTCCTGGAAGGAGCACAGGATCTAGGCCAGCAGCTTCATCCCCTTCCCAGCCCTAAAAATAAACAGCGTTTGTTCCTTGCCCCTTTCGCTTCACAAGATCTAAGATGTTAAATATTCAAAAAAGCCACATATAGAAACCTGATTCATCTCAATTATTCTTGGACATTTTCCTCCTGCAGCACAGATACACCAAGGGAAGAAATAATGCCACGAAGTTTGCTCCTCCACGGCACAGCTCCGTGAGCAGGAACTCCAAAAACCGCTTTTGACTAACAGATGGCAAAGAGGGCTCAGTGATGGGATGGGTGGTGGAAGGTTCCAGATGAGCATTCAGTACAAGTTGCATAAACTGTCAGCTTTAAGCTAAAATGTCCACTAGGACGTTCTCTGCCACCATCACCTACAGGATTTTTATTTCCTGCGTGCATCATGAGACGAGAAGCACAGGAAGTTACCAACAGGCTTGAAGCCACACACTCCCACCTCTTTTTATTGTTCATAGTTTCCTACCTTGAGGTGGAGTTTTCTAGGTGGTGCCCGAGCCCTAAATCAAGGAAAACCATAAGAAAACTCTGGTGTGAGCTCATGGGAAGCCCTAGAAATCTTTCTGTTTGGATTGGTGCCCTAAAACTTGCCAGGGAATGAGCCCATGAAGGAAAAATGAGCCTACTGCTGTTCCCAAAAACAGGTTTTGAAGGTATTAAGTGAAAATTAATGGTTACTTTTGTCTTTGATATTCCTATACCTCCCTTTGCACCGTAAAATAGGAAACATCAAAGTCTGTCTCACAGGGGTGTTGTGAAATAGAGTTAATGTTGGTGCGAAGCTCTCAGACTGCAGCAATGAGGTCCATAAAAAAGAGGCCTGGAAGGAAATGAAGATTCCCATGTTCAGCCCACGGTTTGAATAAGACTGTAAATAAGACTTAGGGCTGTGCACTGAACAGTAAAGATGGAAAATGAGATTAGAACAATCCCTTCTGCCACCTCAAACAAAGCTGGAGCCCGGTGGAGGAGCGTGGGGGTGATCAAAGAGCAGCCAGGCAGGTTAATGCCAACACTGCCCTGCTGCCAACAAACTGCTGAGCACAAAATGGGTTTGGGGCACCAAGCCTGCTTTGCACCTGGACAAACCACTCTGGGCATGGAGCAGGGGCCTGGTGGGATGTCCCTGCTCCAGGATTATCCCCACTGAGTGTTTCTGTGCTCCCAGGAAGGTCATCTCCTCCCATTCACGGTCAGGATGAGGCAGACCTGGAGCCTTCCTCCCTGCGTGCTGTAGCCCTGAGGAGCTGAGCCCTGAGAGCAAAGAGAGCTGGGACAGGATCCACCAGGTGTGGGAAGGGCTCAGGGAAGGGCTCAGGGACAGGTGTGCGTGGAGGGGCAGGTTAATGTTTGACAGGGTGAGGAGGCCACCCCGGGAGCACAGGATGAGCCACGTCCACCCCCCCAGGCAACTGAGCTGACCTCACCTGCTCCGTGTGCTCCGTGTGCTCCGTCACCGGCCTCTCACCCTCCCCGTGGATGACAACCAAGGGTTTTCCACCAGGGATGGGCAGGGCAGGCTGGCTCAGAGCAGCCCAGCTCCTCCGCAGATGGAGAGCCATAAAATTCCCCCTGGACTCAGCACTCGGGTGCTGTGTCCAGTTCTGGGCCACTCACAAGAAGGACACTGAGGGGCTGGAGCGTGTCCAGGGAAGGGAACGGAGCTGGGAAAGGGCTGGAGCAGCAGGAGAGGCTGAGGGAGCTGGGAAAGGGGCTCAGCCTGGAGAAAAGGAGGCTCAGGGGGGACCTTGTGGCTCTGCACAACTCCCTGACAGGAGGGGGCAGCCGGGGGGGTCGGGCTCTGCTCCCAGGGAACAGGGACAGGAGGAGAGGGAACGGCCTCAGGCTGCACAAAGGCAGTTCCAGCTTGGACATCAGGAGGAATTTCTTCCCAGAAACAGTGATTAAACACTGGACAGGGCTGTCTGGAGAGGTGGTGGGGTGCCCATCCCTGGAGCTGCCCCAGAGCTGTGGCACTCAGTGCTCTGGGCTGCGTGACAGCCAGGTGGAGGTCACTCACAGGTTGGATCCGATGACCTCAGAGGTGTTTTCCAACCTAAATGATTCTGTGGTGGGTCAAAACAAATCCAAGGACCACAGCTTCGGGGTGCAACCCTAAAATTAACCTAAATAAGCTCAAATTCAGCTTCTGCAGGCTGGGCCATCCCTCCACATGGGCAAGCACAGAGCAATCAGGAAGAGTTATCAACAGAGAAAACATTTCATCCAAACACTGCGTTTTTAAGGATGCTCTGACTCTCAGCTGGCTCCGTCTGCCCAGAAATTGAGTAGCACAGCAGCAGGAGAGAAACTTTTTGCTGGACAGTTTTTACTGAATTCCCTCACGCACATTCCCCCTGGATTTAGGTCAACCACAACACTTCAGTAACTCAAGCCAAGTTTGCCAAAACCTTTCCTTGAAGAAAGGGAGCATGGAGAACATTTTATGTGCCAACGTTGTTAAACTGAAACCTTTAGAGTCTGGTCTTTTCTACCTGAAGGGATGTCACAGTTTAATTTCTGAAATAAAACCGAAGTTTAAAAATTGAAATTGAGAACATTAAAAGCTCAAAATCATCATAATCCAGATTAGACAAAAACATTACTCCTCATTTTCCCCAACTGTCTTGCCTTTTTAATCTGCTTTTCACATGAAACTCAGTTCTTTCAGTGCTTCTGCACGGCGTGAAACAATTCCCTTGATTTTTCAAGGAAGCTGAAATCACGGTGATTTGCACAACCAAAGCGGGTGCACCACACACATTTCCATACCTCTCAGACAGCTAAATTTAACGAGTTAATTACGCAGGGAGAAGAGGGGAAGTGTAAGAAAGGCTGCACCTGGCAGCAGCCAACCACCTCTCCTTGCTCCAGGAGCAGCTCTGGAGCCCTTTCCTGAAGGATCTCTTCATCCTCCATTCACCGGCTCGATGCTGGAACAGCCTCTCAGATCTCAGCCCGTACATTTTGTCCCCATCTTAAATCCACGTTTGAAAAACTACAATAAGTCAAAAA
>VZTI01001046.1:188061-213534 GCA_013397865.1 Struthidea cinerea | reverse complement strand
AAAAAAAAAAAAAGGAGAAAGCTGAGAGGTTTAATTACTTTTATCCCTGTCTGAGAGGCGCTTTCAAGTATAGCCAGGGTTCCTGGAATTGCAGTCCCAGTGCCAGGGAGAAAATGAACAGCAAGAGACAGGCTAAAAAAATCCCCGGCTCCCGGATATTTGCCTGAAACACAGCTCGTTTCCAAGAACGAGGCACGGCTAAGTCTGGCTGGGGCTGGTCTCCAGCAACGCCCTTCCCATCGCTCTGCTCCAAGGTTACGCCGAGCCTGAGCTCGGGGATTTACGGATCCTCCGCACACGCACAGCTCGGGCCGGATGAGGTGGGAAGTGGCAAGAGGTGGGTTTGGTTCTGCTGCGTTTAACGAAGGCACGGGGGGAGAGGCTCCGCATCCGGCACAGGCCCCACGCAGGAGCCGCTTCCCTAACGGAGGAGCTCTGGGAAAGGCACAGCTCTCCAGCCTCCAATTCCAAGAGCAAACCGAGCATCCCAGGAGTGATTTCCATGGAGTCACCTTCCCGGGGTCTGCAGCACCCGGCGCGCGCCAAGCCCCGGGCGCTCCTCAGGCAGCACCGAGGCAGGGCAGACAGCCCCGGGAGCTCAGGTGCCAGCCGAGATCCCAGCCCTGGGATGTTCAGGGCGATCAGACACGAGTGGAGCCCTTGCCCGGGATGCAGCTCTGCTGACGGGTACCAGGCACGAGTGGAGCCCTTGCCCGGGATGCAGCTCTGCTGACGGGTACCAGGCACGAGTGGAGCCCTTGCCCGGGATGCAGCTCTGCTGACGGGTACCAGGCACGAGCGGAGCCCTTGCCCGGGATGCAGCTCTGCTGACGGGTACCAGGCACGAGCGGAGCCCTTGCCCGGGACGCAGCTCTGCTGACGGGTACCAGCTCAGCAGTTTCGTACCTGTCGCCTGCGTCAGTGCCTCGGCTCCGGCAGCGGGGGGTTCTCTTCAGCTGTGGCTTGGGAGTCCTTCACTCAAGGCACGCAGAGAAACCAGGGGGATGCTCGCCCCGTTCCTGCTTTCAATCTGTTCAGTATTTCGGTTCGGTTTTGCCCAAGCCCCTCATTTGTGAAGAGGAAACCAGACCTAAGTGCGACCTCATGAGTCTGCAGATGAAGAGCTCTTGTAAGTCACAAATTTCTCCTGGACGAGAGGCAGCACCCAACACTTGTGGCTTTCCCTGCACCTCACAGACACCCATGCGCTGCCTGGCACTTGGATGCCAACACCACGGGGCTCTGCCTCACGGCTCAGCCCCTCAGACCACTCGCCTGCAGCTGAGCTGCCCATGCAGCGTTTGGAAACACTGGCATGAGGCAGCTGGATCCCACAGATCCCTTTCTACAAGCATTCCTGCAAAAAAAAGATCCAAGGGGCCCAAAGTACGACGGAAAGTGCACAACAGACACACACCAAGGCCTCGTCTCTGTCCCTCTCTTGAGCTGTCTTCACCCCGAGTCACTGGGGCCACTACAGGCTCCTTCCCAACCCCACCTCAATCCCTCATCCCAACCCCACGAGGATTCAGGTGGAGCTTTCCCCAGAATATTCACTGCAATCCCAGCTCCAGTCACGTGTCCTACACCAGCAGCAGGGCCAAAGCAATGCCACCACTGCCAAACACGAGCTGTGTGGGGAGGCAAGCGGCTCTGCCCCTGCAGCACAGCCCCGAGCAGTGGGGGCCCCATTAAATGCCACCCCATGGAAGGGGCAGTGGACAGTGACCTCTCAGGGGACAGTGACCTCTTAGCAGACAGTGACCTCTCAGTCCCACCTTTACACAAGGTCCTGAGCAGCCTTACAGCAGGACTCACCTTTCCGTGCACCTCTCCTGCAAGGACATCCAGCCTCCCTCTGTCACCGTCCTCTTTCCACGGATCAGGATCCCCTTTCACAACCCACGTTAGAATCAGTTTAACAACCCAGCAGCCACGGACAGAAAGTTCTTGTTCTCGATCCTCTCACATCTCCAGGCCCTTTGTCACACGATAAGCTCATGGACACTGCAGTGTCAGCAAGAAGGAGCCCCAGACACCTCCAAGGTGGCAGATCAGGCGGTGCAGAGCTGGATGAACAAGGCCTGGAGCATCTCCTGGAGCTGCCAGCGATGCTGGGATGATTTTAACCGAGCAGTCCAACACCATCTCCACCAGGACAAGGGAATTACTCCCTCCTAACCCCCCTGGCAGTGGCTTTACACCACAGTTCATGACACTGACCCCTCATCCCTGAACAAGCTCAGCTTCTGCAGAGCTGACAACATCCAAGGCAGGTTTGGTCCACATAGAAACCTGGGAAGATCAAGAGGAATAAATGGCTGCAGCACCAAGGACCCTGTTTTGCAAAGTCACTTTCCTTGATCCCATCCATATTTCAGCAGAGCTCCAACTGAGCCCCATTAATGTAATTGATTCTTAATGGCATTCTCCAAGAAACCATGGGAAGGTTTTAACAGGCTATTAGATGGAAATTAAGCCTCACCCAAACCTTCCTCCCGTGGAACAAAGGTTTCCAAAGATGCAGGGGGGCTATTCCATTCCTGCTAATGGACGAGAAGGTTGATTTGAGGAAAAGGGACACTAATTCTGCATTTTCCACCCCTCACAGAGGGACACCAGAGGTTTGTAGCTACAAGGAAAGGGCTTCTCATCCTTCCCACACAAGCCGGATCAGAGGGCAGCCCTTGAGGGATCAGAAGCAGAAGTGTTGTTTGATGAGCTGGAGGGTTTCCAGGTTTAAAAAAGGAAAAATAAATACAAATTTTGTTTGCTTTTGTCCCCTGGGCACCTTCATGCCAAGAAGGCCTTGGCTGATTGCTCAGATGTGGCCTTTGAAACCCAAAGAGTTGAACCTGGCCCGAGGTCGCAGCTGTGGCTCCAGCACTGCTGGACCCCTGGGGAGGCTTCTGCTGCAGGAAACCTTTACAGCCCCATCCCTCTCCCATGGCAAGAGGCACCAGGAAAACACTCCCAGCTTCTCCCTTCCATTCACGAGCCACAACTTTTGCAAATCTACCCATGACTGCAGCAATTCAAAGCCAGGACAGGATCCTGAGCACTGACTTTGCCATGGAGGGCGTTCCCCTCTCTCCCTTCAGCCACGCCTGCTCCGTCCAGGGAGCCCCTCATTGCCACGCCACGTGTCAGTGACAGCACTCGTGGACAGTTTGACTCAGAGCATGTCGCCTCCCCCAAAGGTCCAATCCTGCCTCGGGTTCAGCTCCGACAGACACCCACAGCCGCGGTTCTGCGTGTGCCACGCCGTGGATTTAACACATTCCCCGTGGAACACGAACGCCGAGCTCCGTGCAAGAGTCTCCCACTCACTGTGAGTGAGCAGCTGCATTTCTAGGAGATGATGCTGTTACCATCTCTTCTACTTCTGATTCAAATTCTCCACACTTTAACGTTTTTAAAGACTTATTTTTACTTCTTCTGAGACGTTTTAAACTCACTACTTCTCAGCGCTGACAGCCAGCCTCCTTCACGAGTACGTTACAAAGTCAGGTACCAGCACCGCCTTCATTTTTAAAGAGGTGGAAATGTGGCAACAAAGGGAAAAGCAACAGCCTAAAATCCTTGATCAGCCAAAGACACCAGCAGAAGAGGAAAACAGAACACCCAAAATCCCATCCATTGCCCAGTCTGCTCCAGAAGAGAACCAGAACTCTGCCTCTGCATTAACTGCTCCCATAGTCTCATATTCCTTCCTGCTTCAAATTAAAACAAAAAAACTGCATCAGGCCGAGCTTCCTTTGTCCTTTTCACCCCTTGTGAATGATGGCTTACCATCCTTTTGTACCTGTCATAGTTGGCTTTGAAGTTGTAACCTGAGAGAGAAAAACCTAAATGTTTTTTAAGAATAGGCTTGGGGTGGTCCTGTCTGTACAACTGGTAACCAAGCTGAGCATTTCCAAATCCTCTTTTATTGTACCTATCCAATTTTAGTGCTTTATTGATTATCACAGAAAAAGAAACTTAAAGAAGCTTGGGATTCCTCCAGCCAGTCCTGGAGGTAAATTTGGCCCCAGAACTTGAGGAATTTGGAATGCTTCTGCCCAGGAAGTGGGTAAATAAGGCTGAGATTTGGCATCAGAAGAGAAGGAAGGTAAAATTTTTCATTTCAGCACATTTCTCAGGGCAGAGATAAGCTGCAGAGATCTGTGGTGAGGGTGTTTATGTTATCAGCTAAATGGTTTTGAACAGATACAGCATCACTTACTTGGAGCACATGGAGATGAACTTCTGAAAATAACGGGATTAAAAAGAAATTCAAGGAGTTTTCTGGACTTCAGCCTTCATCCTGCAGCCAGAGCAGCCGGGATGCAGCAGTCCACGTCTTTATCAAGCCGAGACCTCACCTCATCTTTTCTCCACACCTATGACCCTCAGCTACCCACCCACCAGCAGCCAACACTGCAGATCCCTTCCCCGTGCAGAAATAACTCCCTGCAGCCTCACACAGCCTTTGGCTGCCGCCCTTCTCCCGGCGCTGGAGGCCAGAAACGCAGCAGAGATTTGTCTTTGGCACTGGGAGGGAGGTTTGCTAATGCTCCTCCCCAGCAGGAGAGCTTTCATGCCTGACTTGTGGCAGCTGGACGAGCTCTCAGGTCTGACTGAAGCCTCATTGAGGACAGGGCCACCCTCTGATTAGATAATTTCACCTGCCAGAATCTTCTCCTCTGTTCCAAATCCTGCAAAGTTGGGAGGCTGCGGCCAAGCTCCTCCCAAAGCAAGGTCAGGGGGATGCTCCACCAGGGGAAGGGAGCGGTGACACCCCTGCAGCACCTGGTCTGAGGGTGCCAGACCTCCCTCCTCCACAAAACCAGGCCTCCTTTATCACAGTGACATCCCCATTACCAGAAACCACCTGGGATTCATTTTCAACGAGTGACAATTTTCAGCCCCAGACCTTTTCCCGCAGCTGAGGCTCGCGGGGTTGGAGGGCACGCTCGGCACCGGAGCATTGAAGTTTCTCTCTGAGCTGCAGCAGGGAGGTGTTTGATCCTTGAATCAGACATGCAGTGATGAAACAGCAGCGCTCCTATGGATATTGTTTGGTGTCTGAACTGACACAGCTGTACGTTCCCAGGTCAGGCTGTAACAGGCTGGATCCTGCTCCCGAGCCGTGGCTCCCGCCAGATTCACAAGAAATTACAAGATAAAGAAAAGGACAATTATGAAACAGCCTGCTCACATTTCCACCCAACTTATTCCAGGGATCACCAGGGAAAGGGTCTAATCATCCCCCTTCAAAAAAACCCATTTCCCCTCTGGTGGATCTGAAGATGATCTCAAGGCTACTTTGGTCTCAAGACCCAAACCAGCCCATTTCAGCTGGAGCAAATGCCTGTGATGATTGCCATGGGTTCATTACATTTCCATTAGTGAAGAAGTTCTAAAACTTCATTTTCGTCACTGATGCTTTTTGAATCCTACCAAAACAGACAGGGAAACATGATTTCCTCTCAGCTTTTCTTTATCTATCTCACCCTTATGAGACTTTGCTCTTAATTTTAACTCTCTCAGCCTTTTCATTTCTCCTTAAATGGACATTTCTTCGACCCTTTAATCATTTTTGCAGCCTTCATCCTAAGCTCCCATGCCCAAACTTTATTTAAGGATGCTGGCTCAGGGTGTTTGAGAGGGGGAAACTAAGCCAAAAGACTGAAAGATTGAACTGTCTTCCTTCTTTTTCTTCTTTTTAATTGGAAAATAAGCTGAGAGCCCCAATTTAAGTTCTTTTAACTCCTTTTTGAACCAGAAGCAAGCTACATCCAACCAAGTATTTCTGATTATCAGAGTTCTTCAGCCCAGGAACATTTTGTAGCTGAAAATGTCCCAGTCTCCTCCAAGCAGTTCATTTTTGTCCTTCACTTCTGTACTTCTACTTCATCCCATGGACCATCAACGTGCTCCTAAAGCCTCAGCCTGGCTCTGGGAGCTTCCAGTTGTGCAGAGCCCTACAGGGAATTTGTGTACCGAGGCAAAGGAGGGGAGTCAGCTTCAGCCCCTCTTCAGAAACTTCCCTAAGGAACGACCTTCTGCCCACAGATTCCTGGTTTAGAGCAGCCCTGCCCTCTTGGAGAGCCCCAAGAACAATTTCTATTCCCAGGGAAGCCCAGCACTGCTCCAATCTCTGCTCCTGATCCTTTCCTTGCTTAAATCTCACCCGGCCCAACCTGAACTGACTCGGGCTGAGCCAACAGCTAAACCCATTATTGTCTAAAATTGGGTTTAACTCAGGAGTGACCTGAACTTCTTGCTCCAGAGGGAGGCTTTTAAAATTCTGCAGCTGATCACGAGAACCACCCACACAAACACACCCAGCCCTGCAGCCAGCTCGGAAACCAAGACAACTCCAGCACTGACAGAATAAGAATATCCACCAGCAAAGCCTGACCTGTTTCCTGAGCGCTCCACCCTGAGATCACCGAGAAAACTTGAGTTTGTTTGATTTATTAATCCAAAACCCACGGCAGGTGATGTTTCTGGCCACCAAAACGTGGGAGAATGGAGGAGGGAGGAGACACAATGGTGTCAGGCATCCATTTAGCTGATGCTGACCATGCCAGCAGGGAAAGGTTTCTCCTGTGTGTGGTTTAGGTGGCCGTGCTCCTTTGTGAGGATCAGAGGAGTTTCCAAGGCCTCTAAGCTCACCCCACAGGTTTGATGTGTGCCACAGGAAGCAGGACGTTCTCAGCCTGAGCTGCTGGGCTTCCCCAGGGCAGAAGAGTGGCCTTCCCACAGCCAGGAGTTCATCCAGTGGAGTCATCCTGAAGCCTGACCTCGTTCACATGGGATCCCTTCCCTCCATCCCAACCCGGTCAGACCCTTCAGCACAGAGAAGATGCAAGAGAGCTGAAGTTAAGCAAGAAATCTTGTGGAATCATGTGGAAAAGCATCTCCAGGTGCTGATCCTGGACTTGGCTTGACCTGGAATTCACAGATCCTCTGGTTCCAGCTTCCAGAGCAGAAGCCTGGCCCTGGCCACAACAACCTACACACCTCCTTGGTGGTTCAGCAAGAACAGAATGGAAAACCAGTTTTCCGAATCCCAAGTTTTCCAAATCCAAGTTTTCTTGATGTTTCAGAGAGCCCTGAGGAAGGGAATGGCCTGAGACCACCCAAAGCCTTTGGGGTGAGATGTGGATCCAAGGACGTGCGTGCAGACGTGACACCGCTGGCACTCAGGCTTAGAGTACCATTAAAAGCAGGCTGATTTTCCAAATCCTCACCCTTTCCCACAGTCACAGGCAGGTTCTTCTCCTCTCAGATGAGCATTCCGCCATCCAAAGCTGGTCCCCCAGGAACTGGGACACAGCAGCAGAAGCACCATTTGAGAAACAGGAGTCTGAGGTAACCTGCACCCTCCTCCTCATCTAATTATGGGACAGCACTCACACCACACACAGGACTCGGCTATTTTGGGCTTGGCAATTTTTTCTTTGTTTGTTTTTAAACTAGGAAGCATTGAAAATAAAAAAAAATTAGAGCACTCCAGAGCTGCAGCTTGATTTGCTGGTTTGGGGTTGAACTCCCAGTGTCCACACCCAGCTCCAAGAGCAGCTAACCAAAGTTTTTCACCTCTAGGTGCCCACACGACACAGTTGCCAGGGCAGGACCACACATTAGGAGCAGATCCCAAGGTCCAGAGTCCTCTTCCCACCTGCAGGCTCCACAATTGCCCGTGCAGCTGCTTCCCTCCCAAGAGACAATATTTCCCTGCCACCCACCTGCCTTTGAGAGCCATAAAAATCTAAAAATACTGTCTGGACTCTGGACTAATGATCCTGCCTGCCTTTGACAAAGCCCTGGCTGCTGTGAGAAGCGTCCCTCGCTTTCACTTGGGATGGTCCCTTCTCCTCGACAGCTGCCCAGCTTCAGGGAGAGGTGAGCACCCCCAAACACTGTCTGGCAGCCCCCTCTTCGTGAGCACACAGCTTCCAGGAAGCACAAGCAGGCACAGAACAAAGATGGAAACCTGGATAGTTTTGTTTCCTCTCTCTTTAATAAAAAGGGGGTTGCTCATGCCTCAGCTTCCTGGCTTCTCGTGCTGTTCCATCATTATCACTTCCCATCCCAGGTACTCGATACCTCGCAGCCCCTTTTAATAAAGTAAGAGAGCAGCACATCAATCTCATTATCTGCTTGCCCTTGAGAAGTTCTCTGACCTGAAACGTTTGGTTTGCCACCACCAGAGCAGAGCCAGAGAAGGATAATTTCTGCCAGGGAAGGGCTGTCCCCACCTGCAGCTCCTCTGAGGGGCTGGGACCATCTGCAGCCTTCCTCTAAGCACAGCCCAGAGTCCTCCTCTGCCCAGGAAAGTCTCCTGATTTAGCAGCCAGCCACACAATTACTCACCCACCCACTTCTCTCAGCCTGCCTCCAGCCACCCCCACCAGAATCGATGCAGAAAAGCCACTACAAGCAACAAAAAAAGACACGAGCCCTAATTAACACTCCAAGAGGCTCAGCACGGCCTGGGTCCCCCTTTGCCAGGAGAAACAAGCCCAGAGGGAAAACAAGATCCAGTCCCAAGGAAGCTGCTGCCCCACTGGGCAAAAAAGGAAACAGGGACATTTGCCAGGTGGCTTTAGAGCCCTCAAACCCTTCCTCCCCGTCCAGAGTCTTCTCTGAAGGGAACGGATTCTGCGGCTTCCAAGAGCCCAGACAGGCAAAGGACAGAGGATAGAACAACATTCTGTTCAACCTGAGACCTCACACACCCTCCTCCCTCCCAGTTACAAACTCTCTCTGCTTCAAAAAAGAAAACCTGGTTGCTTTCCTTCCTCCCTCGCTGCCCTCACCCCCCACCCAGAACACCGGGGAACACCTTGCAGGTAAATTCCCTACGTCTTGTCCACCTTTATCTGATTTAATTTCAGAAGGGACCCTTTGGACCCTTTGCTTTTCTGAGCCAGCAAGTGTCCATCCATCACGGGAGCATGAAAGAAATTGAAAACAGGGATCAGCTGCATTAAAGCCCACAAAGGCTCTGCTCTTGGCATGACTCATGCGTGGTGCTGACAGCGCTCGCCCTGAGTCCATCACCACCCCGACTGAACAGCTCCTTCTCCTTGGGACAGCCAAGCAGGACAGAGCTTGTTCCTTCTCAAGGTATCCCCTTCCCCAGCTCCTGTTGCTGCTCTGCTTTGCTTTCTAGCACAGAAGTGCCAGAATTTCCACATCGGGAAAGCAGAGGGAAATCTGCACTTCCCTGCTCCGACCCCTTCATTCCCTTCGTCTCCAGACCCAGAGCTGATAAACAAAGCATTGAGCAACCACCTAGAGGGAGGCTGCAGGGCATCCAAGGGGGCTGATTTCATTTGAATTTCATTATTCTAATTAGTTCTAGGGTTATTTGCAGGTGGAATATAGAATCAAAGGATCCCAGACTGGTTTGGGTTGGAAGGGACCTCAAAGCTCATCTCATCCCACCCCTGCCATGGCAGGGACACCTTCCACTGTCCCAGGCTGCTCCAAGCCCCGTCCAGCCTGGCCTTGGGCACTGCCAGGGATCCAGGGGCAGCCACAGCTGCTCTGGGCACCCTGTGCCAGGGCCTGCCCACCCTCACAGGGAAGGATTTTTTTCCTAATATCCCATCTAAATCTGCTCTCTGCCGTTTTGAGGCCATTCCCCTTGTCCTGTCACCCTTGTGAACCAAGTACACCAGAGCCAGTCCCACAGGACCCCATAGCTCAGATATCCTCATTTATGGGCTTCTGAATGCTCAGGAACATGCACATGGAAAAAAAAAAGAAATGCTGGAGCCAAAGCATCCATGAATATTTGCCAGCTTTAAGAACCGCAGCCCTCAAGCAGGCATTTCCTTCTCAAATGCTTCCCTGGTCTCATCTCCCCCCACACCCTGTCTGGGAGGTACATCCACCTCAGAGGGGAAGATCCAGGGTCCAAACCTGCTGCACAGCCCAGGCTGGGTGGTTCCTGTGCCTCCCACTCTGTCAGTCATCGCTGCATCCAAGGCTGCTGCTCCTCAAACACGGCACCAGGAATAGCAGCTCCCACTGCCCACATAGCAGGATGATCCTGGTAACCAGCAACGCTCCCATCCAGGATGAACAGGGCTTTATTCTGTCACTAAGCGAGCTGCCTTCCAAATTATTAGCAGCACCAGGAGCTGGGAGCACATTTCTCAGACAATCAAGATTAATTCTGGCTTTTGTAATTTGTTCCAGACAGCCTGAGACATCCGTACCCGCACCGAGACTTTGTGCACATCATTTGGCAGCTCCGGGCCTGGCACACGCTGTCTCTGCCAGTCCCACCCAGAGATCCAGGCAGCTGATCCAACTGGCTCAAGAAGCCACCAGGACTCTTCGAGAGTGTTTAATCCAGGCTGATTGGAAGCCAAAAGGAATTAATTCTGCTCATAAAGGACAGAGCATGATCCTGTCGGGCACTCTGTTATTTCATACCAGCCTCTAGCCACTCCTGGTGCTGGACAAACACCACATGGTTGTGGTTACTCCATGAGGACATGGAAGATCTGGGAAAGGAGCAGAGCAGCAGCAAAGGCCTGTGGTGCACAGAAAAGCCCTCAGGTCAAGGGAGGTTGGGCAGCATAAATCTCTGACCGGGGAAACGCTGGCATTTCATAAAACCTTTTTCTGCAGGAAAAGGAATTCTTCTTCCCACCTTGCTAGAAGGCACCAAGGGGAATCTCAGGTGATGAAAAAGGGACAAGCAGCTCCTTTCTTGGGGTATGGAATTGAACCCTAAGGCCCATTATCCATGATATGATGAAACTGAAAGGATAAACAAGCTCCAAAACACAACTGAGGATGGACCCCTCGGACATCACAGTTTAAAAGCTTTTTTTCCCCCCTCAAAAATCCCTAGACATCTGAATTTTGGGAATCAAAGATCAATGTCATTTTATCCATGCCTTGTTCTCCATTCTTCCCTTCAGCAGGTAGCACACGACACCAGCTCTATGTAAACCCAGCTTTGCATCCAAAGCCCAGCAGAAAACCTCCCAGGAACTCCGAGAGGAGCAGATCTGAACCCTCCAGGCCCTGAATCAGAGCTCATGGCTCCAGCTGAGGAGTCTGGGGACAGGACATATTTGTTCCCAAGACAACTGTGGATTTCTGAGATTTTCAACCCAAAACACGTTGCAGCAACAGAGTTTAAAAAGTCCCTTTGCCTCCACCTTGGAAAAAGTGCATTAAGATCATCCAGTCCCAGGCCAACTGAGAAACTGCAATTTTGTGTGATTTAGAGCTGCTAATGGGTGATGTCATCACTGGAGCCAATGCAATCCCACAGAAACATGGAAACAAAATGAGCAGGAGCTAGAAAATATGTGGTTTTCTCCCCAGCAGCAACAGGCCCATCCCAGCAGGGCAGCTTTCATTGAGACTCATCTACAACTGATGGAGATCACAAGCAATCACTAAAAAAATTACAGGGGAAACCAAATCTTTCAAGAAGAGCAACCTATTCTTTTCCCAGGCCTTTATTAAGAGCGGATCCGCAGGTTTCCTTGGAAGCAAATGAGAAATAGGCACCACAGCATTGCTGGGGAAAGAAACCGAGGGAGTGTTTTCTGGAACAACAAACCAAAGCCATTTTGGGCCACTATCTGTTAGACTCGAGTTTAGCTCAATAGGATATTGATCCTGGCTGCACAGAACACAGCCCTGATGTATTTCCTGATTAACAAGTTCTGCTGTCTGCTTTTGACAAACAAAATCTCCCTCACTGCAGGTAGATAAAAAATACATTTATCAGTAATTTCAGGGTGCAGGCATTGAGCAGCGATCCAAAAAAAAAGAAAAAAAAAGAAAAAAAAAGCGTTGGAAAAAGCAGGTGGGAAGGATTGCTGCATGATCACTGGAATATTTACATAAGGCTAAGTTCAGTCGATGCAGAGCCTTCCCCCACAGCCTCCTCCAAAACACACCCAGACTCTGGCTGGCCTTTTTCCTATGGAAACAGAGAACGAGAGCAGAGCTGCTCTTTGCTTTTCTGGGGCTTAGCTAAAAGCTGAAAACGAGACCAGATTTTCTGACATTCCCCATTTACCTTAATGAAAAGGGGCACTGGGCAGGATTAGCAGGTACACAACCCCGTGTGGGGCATCAAGGAATGTTTTCATGATCTTTCATGCTTACACAGAAATAAAAACAAAAAAATAAAAGGAGAGGAATCAAAATCCCTCTTTAACATTGAAGATCAATGTAAAACTGAGCTTGGGAGCTGAGCACTGCCTGGGAAACACGAAGTAACATTTTCAAGTCGAAATCTCACACATATGGCAAAGGGAAGCTTTTGATGGAGTAGCAAAGTGATATTTCAAAAACTGATGTCCTACCTATCTATATTTATAAGAACACATTAAGGACTGGCTCAGCACTGTCCTTTTTTATCATTCCCTAATAAATTACAGCTTGATCATTTCTTGAAACGCACAGATCCGAGTCCGCCTTCCACAGGAATGAAAATGAAGGTCCCGCTCGTGCCACCACCTTGCAGCCCCTCCCTGGAGGGTTTGCCAGCAGTAAATTTCTTGCTCGACAACCTGACTTTAAAGTCTTGACGCAGAAATGAAGAGGATTTTGTCTCAAATAAACAGGTTTAACAAAAAAACAAAAAAACCTGCCCAGGTTTCCCCTCTCACCCGAGCTCAGCCAGGCAGTGGGCACAAGAAAGGGTTTCTGGCCACTGAAGGAAACCCAAGGAAGAGGAACTCCAGGTTTCCAGTACAGCCCCATGGCAACACAGGAGTGAGCTAAGAACTTAATCAGGATCTGGGAAATGCAGAGCAAAACACACCAGGCTGCAGAGAAAACACTAATTCAACCCCCTGCGTGAAGCTGCAGAGCTTTCAGTGCTCCCTCCACCTGGGCTGGAAATATTCAGGAAAGCAGCAAACCAAGCATGAGTAACCCTGTTATTTTCGGTACCTTCCCCCTAACACCGAAAACCGGGCACGAGCTCAGGCGCCTTGTTAAATTACAAGGATTAGAGGTCTGGATTTCCTCGGTGGAGATGACTCTTGGACTCGACGCCGACGAGTTCAGCCTTTGCCACCCCTGCACTGCTGCCTGGTGGGAAGCCCTCGTACAAGACGATTTCAGCAGGGCCCAGCTGGTGTCACCATTGGAAACAGCAGCGGTGACGTCAACAGGATGGCACTTCAAAGGCACCCGCGGGCTCGCAGATGGCACCGGGGGTCCTTGTTCCAGCTGCCTCATCAAGCTGATATTCCACAATTATGCTCCGGGATCAAGCAGTGCTGCAAACAGCTCCCCCAAGGAAGCCGGCAGCGGGGAGCGGCCGGAGGCACCGCGCGTTCCCGGGGGGATCCCGCGGCCCTTTCAGCCGCTGCTGCAAAACTTTGACCGCCTCGGTCGTAAAACGAAGCCAACAAACTCTGGAGTCTTGTGTTTGAGAAGAAAAAAAATAAAAGGACTACAAAACCATGCCTAAACAACATGGCTGGGATTCAGAAAAGCTTTTCTGTAGAGCCTTAGCTGTCAGCAGAGAACCACTGGAGTCAGCTGAATTCCAGCATACGCTGGAATGCTTTGCTGTAGGATAAGTTCAACCAATGCCAAAGCCCTTTCCAGAATCAGGGCCTTGATTTTATATATTTTTTTAAACGTGTGGAGCTAACTAGGAATCAGAACAGAGCGTCAGTGAGAATAATTGCAGCATCTGTGCTAATTCTCTTCTCATCCTGGTACCCCCTGCGCTTCTAAGTATGGAAATCTGATTCTCCTTGTGCCTCCACTGAAGTTTCTATTGATTAAATACCCAGCCCCAGCAGCAGGAGAATCAAGCCCTGCATATTTATTCTCTTCCTCTTAATACATCAAGAATTCCCTCTGGCCTCTCAAGTGCTGTATCACAGGGTGCCCCGAATGCAAATGGAATTACAGTGATCATGTAGCTAATGAATACATTTGTATATGCATGCAAGCATTCCCCTGCTCCACACCACCACCAGGAGCAGGGAATATCCACGTTCACCAGGCAGGGAAGGTGTGTGAAAGGATGCATTTGGGAAGCGTATCAATACCAGGAGCCAGGCTGCAGTTTCTGGGGAAAATGAACTGAAATCCTTCCAAGATGAAGGCTGCAAGCTCAGGACCTCACGCAGACCTTTGGATCGTTTCCTCTGAAGCTTTAAAGGCCAATTTGTCGACTAGAAGTGTTCATGTTTATGTTTTCATTATCCACCAGCATCGTACCTCTATTTATATACACAGACAGAAACTGCTGCAATGCATAATGTAAAATATTGTCAGCATTTTCGAGAGAGAAATCAGTGATATCATCTCAAACCAGGGTACAAAACGCACACGCAACCTTTCCACCTCCATCCTTAATGAGACATTTCGGATTCTTTTCAAACATCTTCGAATTCTTTTGAGAGAACTTATTTTATAGGGCAATAAAATTGGTTCCTGCAGAAACCTGGCTGATTTCAGAGTTGTAACAGCCTAAAAACGGGACGCATTTAATTTGTTAGCGCACTCCATGTTGACTTTTAAAGTCATCCTGTAACGTCAGAAAATAAATTGATTTAAATCAGGTTCAAGTGCCAGTGGCAATTAGAAGCTGCAAAGTCACGGAAATGTCAGGGAGTCTCGGGATCAGATACACGCTGGAACATCGACACAGAAATATCCTCAAAACCACTTCTGAGTCGGTTCAAACGCTTGGCAAGTGGCTCAGTCGGCACAAGAGCCATTCTTTGGATTTACTCGGGCCAGAAATGCAGGGTTTTAGCACTGTTTCACTCCAGTCAATCCCAGCCCAACCCAGAGCAAACAAACAAACACCACAAAGCAGAGCGAGAGCCCCCGCTCAGCCCGGGGTGAGGGGAGGTCGCTTACCCTGTGAGGACCACGACAAAATCCATCACGTTCCAGCCGTTCCGCAGGTAAGAGCCTTTGTGGAAAACAAAGCCCAGAGCGATGATCTTGATACCAGCTTCAAAACAAAATATTCCAATAAAGTACGGCTCAGTGTCGTCCTGGAAGAGAAGGAAAATTAAAGGAGTCAAGGAGATATCCATGTTCCTGCTCTGATGACCAGCCCTCTGAACAGCTACAGGCACCAACTTCACTCCTCTTCCACTCTCTGAACAGAGCTGAAACAAGGTTTAAGTTTACTGGAATTAAGCTCAGAGAGAAATTTCATTATTATTTCTCTGAACTTAATTTTCTTTTCAAATTGGCAATTCCATTGGCCTTCATCCTGATGGTTTTACCCCACACCTTCCACTCTGATGGAATGTTCTGGATGGAATTTTGACGCGGCAATTTTGCTCCAAGGGTGTATTTAAATTAGAGATCACAGATTTCAGGAGTTATTGGCATGGAAGGTGCTCCACAATTCATCCAGGAACCTGAAACAAGAGGGTGTCTTGGGCAGCAACAGCCAGCACAGCAAGCCTGACAACACTGACAGGAAATTATTTATTTATCATTTATTCCATCAGCTCTTTCTTCACTCTTTCTCCTCCATTTTATCACTTTTCACAGCTGCAGCCTCATTTGTTTTCCTTTCACTGGGGATCTGGCTCAGGGAGAAATCCCCAGTCCCTCGCATGAACAGCAGGAGCAGCAAGATTTGTGTGTCAGGTCTGTGGTGCAGACTGACACATCCCTTGGGATGGCAGATTCGTGCCCCAGCTCACTACAGAGAAAATCAAGCTCAGCCTCCACAGTTTTACTGAAGTCTCCACAGTTTTACCTTTATTCCATGTCTGCACCAGATCTCTGGGGATTACTCTATTATACACAGGAGTTTCACCACAAACTCCGTGGCAAATGGAAGCATTCACATTTGGAAGGCAGATTTGGGCAAGAAACGGGGACAAAGCAAGAGGTAAAAGCAATGGGCATAAATGTCAAGAACATGTTCATCAGCTTTGGCACCAAATGTGCCTAAAATCCTGGTTTTCAGCTGAACTCAATGGTAGCAAAGCAGCTGTACCCAAAAAGAAGCAAACTTCCACATTGAGAGATTTGAAGTGTTTTTTCAGAGTGGCTTTGGCACTTCTGGCCACCAGAACCAAAGAGCTGAGCTGCTGTTCGAGGCACAGTTGTTGGTATTTTCCAATTCTCCCAATGACAAAAGGGGATTGTTCATTCTCTGGTGGAAAAAGAGCAGGAATGTCGAGGCTTGGGGCCCCAGAACCAAGGAAGAAGCAGGTTTGACACAAGCACGGCAACTCCCGCTCAGCTCTGCCACAGATCCACACTGGCACTTGCTCCAGAAATTAAGGTTTTCACCCCTAAAAGTTGGGCCTGGTCAGCCTTGAGAGGTGACACAGCTGAGAAGGGCCCTCGTGCCTGTGTGTCCCTGTTTGCAGGGAGGGGACAGAGCACGGATCAGGCTCTGCTCCGGGGCCCAGCAGTGGCACCAGAGCAACGGGCAGGGACTGATCCCAGCAATTCCCCTGCACGGGAGGCAGAACTCCTGCCCTGAACAGAGCCCAGAGAGGGGCTGGAGTCTCCTCCCTGCGGATATTCCAGAACCATCAGGACACAATCCTGTGCCCTGAGCTCTGGGATGGCCCTGCTGGAGCAGGGAGGTGGCACCAGAGGAGCCCCTGTGGTCCCTTCCAGCCTGACCCCCCCTGGGATCTGTAACACAACAGCACAGCTCTGCCAGGGAGGCTTGGCTGGTTAAACCCAGCTCAGCAAGGCCACCAGAGATCACCATCCAACCACTGAGGATGCCTCCAAGCTGCCGGAAAATACAACCTCTGGAGAGGCTTTTCCATCAGTGGCTGAACTCAAGTTTTGGTCCCCATATCCCTGCACACCTCAGCGGGAACAGCCCTTCCACACCTTCCATCTTCCACCCCGTGCTACCTCCACTCCCTTCCACCTTTCCAACCTCAGAGCCCCAGCAGCTCCACCTCCCACGCCCCTGTGGTGAGGTGACAGTCACCTGCAGAGGCACTCACAGCTCCCGGCTGGCCAGAGAGCAAAACCAGAGAGCAGGCGCCTGCTGAGCTCCCACTGAGCCTCTGGCTGCAATGGAGAGGAGAAATTGAAAACCCACACCCAAAAGTGCCTTCCCCTCCAGCCAAGGAGAGGTTTCCACAAGCAGCAGCACCTCCGAGCCCTCTGTCCCTCGCTGATGCTGCCCAGAGGAGCCAGCACTGCCAGACCTCCAGCTGCCCACCCCAGAGCTGTTTACCCACAGAGAAACAGCAGCAAGGGCCATCAGACCTTTCATGACCTTCAGCAGAAATCCTACAATGCTCTTCCAGCAGCTGCTCCACGGCAAGAGCTGGAGGCACCCCAGGGCTCCAACCCAGCACAGAACAGAGGGAATAAGGGAGAAGGGGTCAGAAACCATCCTATGTGATCCCAGAAATTACCTTGCTGCTCCTCTGCCTTCCCTCATGGACACAGGAGCCCTCTGACAGCCCAGCCCGCCCATTCCTCAACCCCCCAACAGCTCCTGGTTGAACAGCTGGCGATAATCCCTGCACACAAAGACATGGGATCCCAGCCCATCCCATGCCATCCCAAACTCCCATCCCACAACTACTCGCATACCTCTAAAAATAGCTCTCCTAACACACACAAAAAAAGCTACCTTTACCCACATCCACTCCTCCACATTACTCCCTCACCTCCTTGAAGCCTGGTATCTACTCCAGTCTCTGCTCAATCTAGGTCAGGTGCCTGGTGATTACAGCTCCCAGCTTTAAAGAGCCAGGCTCCAGGTACTCCAGGGTTTGATGGGATGTGCTCTTCCCAAAGCTAGGGCCACACAGAGCTCTCAGGAAGTGGGTCAAAGGAGTTTTTATCAGCTTCCAGGGAAGGAGGAAGGTTCAGAGATGGATTTGGGTGTTTATTACAAGGAAGAACTCTCGTCTGTAGGGTTGGCAGTGAGTAGCCGGGGAAATAAGAGGCGAAAGAAAGGGGGTCTTTGCTAAAGCCTGCCTAAATTTACACTGACTCAGCCCAAGAATCAGGGCAGCAACAATGAGATGAAAAATAAAATCTATGCCCCACTGCGGAGAGGCCCTGGTGCTGGAAAAAAGGATTCTCCTGACTGTGTGTGATGGAAGGAGGGAAGGACGTGGGTGAATTCCTGTGCAGCACTGCAATGGCCCTGCCTCAGCTCAGAGTCCCTGCCAGGACACCCTGCAGCCCCTTCAGACCGAGGGCTGTGCCCCTGCTCGGGTTCAAGAGGGGCAGAGCAGGTGACAAGGAGGATCCACGTGCCTGCTTGGAAGGAGGGCGGAGAATCTGGGCAGCAGCCAGAGCTGTGCCAGCAAGTTGTTCGCTGTGGACACAGCAGAGCTTGAGACTGGGCCAAACACACATTTAATCAATATGTTTCTGATCAGAAACAACTTCTGAGTCTGGAAAGTCATTACCATTCCTACTTCACGTCCCAGTGTCTTTCCTTGGCCTCCGGATGGGACAGCCTGGAGAGGTTTGGGTGTGAAAGGCTTTGTTCATGCAAAGGTTAATATGAGCAGCTGACATATTGCTGCTCTAAGTGCCTGTGGACGGGGGAAAGCATTAAATCCATTAGTAAATTGCCAGAGCTGTCACGCTGAAAACCTGGGAAAAGTTATGTTCTGTCCTCACATCCAAAACACCCGGGGGAGCCAAACACCCCGGGCTGGCAGCGAACACCCCACAGCCCCTCTGGTGCCTCCAAAGAGGGGCAGAAAAGGGATTTCCTGTCCTGCAAGTGCTGAGATCATCACTGTCCTGCTGGGAGAAGTCTCCTGAAGCTTCTCACGGCAAACTGAGCAATCAGGAAGGAGCCAGGGAGAGGAGGAGGTCTCTGTCTGGACAGCCTCGTGAGCAAGGCACCCGCGAAGCCATTCGGGGCTGGGATGGGAAGTTCACATTCCCACATTTGGAGCTCTCCCCGCCAGGCTCTGGGCTGCTCAGAACAGCTCCCTCAGCACCTTCGCAGCTGGCACCACTCCAGTGGGTACAAACAATGCGATATTTACTGGGCTGCAGGGAGGCTGACTCCACAGCCCGCAGGGTGGGGATGGACAGGGGCAAACCTGATCCACTGGACAATTCCCGGTGGGAGGGAAACATTCCCAGCATCCAGAGCATGTGAGACTTCCAGCTCAGAGCAGGGAAGAGCCTCGGGTTTGGGCCAGTCTGCTGCTGGTGGGAAAATGAGTTTATTCCTCTTGTTTGGGGATCGAGGACCTGAGCCAATCCTCTGGTTCACCACTAAATGCTCTGATCGCCAGACTGGTGCTTTTCTTTTGCCCAGAATCTCCAGCCCAGAGCCAAGCAATGCTTTTCTGTGCATAGAGAAAATGGGCAGAGAGAGAATTCTCCTAACCCAGCCACTCGAAATCTTGGAATATTGCATGTACTGAGACACGTGCTCAGTCCACCCTGTCTGACAATACCAGGACACAGAAAACAGCCCGGTGAGATTGCACCGCAGGATCCTATCCTGGGTCTGGGGGAGATAAACAGAGGAAAATTTTGATGAAAAGACAAAAATCATTAAAGTGTTTGTATGGCTCCTCCCTCTTTTTCTCAGCTTTAACAAACAGACAATCTCAATTTTTTTTTTCTTTGTATCTGTGGGGCAACTTCAGTTTTCCTTCAACAACTCTGCCTACACCTCCCAGCCACAAAAGGCTTGTGATGTGCACCTCATATCTTTAATATCTGACTAACTCTTCAATGATGATCTCCAATTTGGAGATTTTAGTGAATCCAGGAGAAGAAAAGCTGTATGCATTAACCATTATCCAAAAAAACCCCAATTCCATTCCTGCTAAAGACAGCAACAAAGCTCTGCACAGACTCAGAATTTGGCTCAGCAAACCTACAAATGTATGGGAAATGTACAGGAATGTTCCCCCACTGTAGTTTAACATGGGTTTGTAACATTTGCAATGAAACAACTTCCAGTTTATCGACCCGACAGGAGAATTCTAAAGAGGTTTCACTTTGAAAACTAGAAGACAGTTTTTCTTACTCACAATGTTTATCTTTCCAGCTTATGTCAAAAACAAAAAGTATTTCATGACTTGTGAAGATTCTCAGTGTTGCTCTATGAAAAATCCTTTTGTATTTCAGACTTAGGAATGTGCTGTGGCTAAAATGGCTTCAGAATACCTGGATCAAACACAACGGTGCTTGGGATTTCCCAATTAAATTTGGGGTTAATTCTTCCCTCCACACCAAGGCAGAGCCAAGAGGGCAGAGATTGTGCACTCAACTCCCACAGCTCTCTCACACTGTTCGGTGGCAACGCCAGTGCCCCCCTTTGGAATGATTTAGGCAGGATCTGAAGGTGTGTGTGCTGTCAAATGGAATTAATACAGTGGGGAAAAGGACAAGAAAACACCTCTCGGATGCCCTTATAAATCGAGGGATATAGAGGAACATAAAACCAACACGAA
Source organism: Struthidea cinerea (assembly GCA_013397865.1). NCBI lineage: Eukaryota > Metazoa > Chordata > Aves > Passeriformes > Corcoracidae > Struthidea > Struthidea cinerea. Next base: position 193,123 of record VZTI01001046.1, on the reverse strand, counting down.
CCAAAGGATTGCCAAGCCAGAACATCCCCAAAACTACTTTTCCCCTCACTAATCCACATGTTTATAACCACTGAAGGCACTTTCCCAGCTCAATCCTGGCTCTGAACCTGTGCTTCGCTCACACCCCCAGGCTGGCCTTGCCACCCAACCCCAAAGCATGCAAAGATAGGTTTAATGGCAGAAAGATCTACATGCAATCATTTATTCATTTTATCTTCCTGTCTTCTATATTAAAAATAATCCCAACAGGGAGAGAAAGCAAGCCCCCCAGCAGGAGCAGATCCATTTCCAAACCAGTACCAAATTCTGACCCTCACTCTCCAGATTTCTCACCAACACACTTTCTCTGGCTTCTGCAGAATGAGGTTCTGAGAGTTGCCCACTGGCAGGGACCATCCCTGGGAGCTGCAGCAACCAACACTCAGAGGCTCTCGTTTCTGGCAGCAAGCCTAATGTTATCTTTGTTTGCATAATATAGTATCTACATGGAAAACACATATGGGTCCATATTTATCCACCCTTCCAACATGCACCAGGATTAATGCATTTAGGCATGCAAGACATTCCAGATCATTAAAAGCAGGAGAAAAATCAAACCAAGAATTACAGAGTTTTCCTACAGTGATGATAAATGGGAGAATTGTTTTGAAGCTATTCTTCTATTTTCTTTTGAAATAAGGTAATTGGGCTCATTACCATAAAGCCTGCGGGTGAATTATTTTTCTCTGTAAGCTGGTTCCATTGCTGGGTTTTTTTTGGAAAGGAAGTGTAATCGTCTGAACCCAAAGTTTGCTTTGAAGGATCTGTGCTGTGGCAGGAAGAGGCACCCAAATCCTAAAAGGTTACTCTGTTCTACCACTCCCTGGGAAAACGAAAACGGCACAGAAGTTCATTTGATTCCGGAGATAATTCTAAGCATTCGTCAGCCCCTTGCTGTCCTGGTTTAGAGACAACCTAAGTTTGAAGCCCTTCTGATGACAACACAAGGTCCAGCTCCCTCCTGCAGCTGGGCAGGGCTGGCTGGAGTGATGAGGCATTCTTGTGCAGATGGGATCGGGAGGGGACAGTTATCCTTGCTGTGACAGATATTTCCTGACTGTCAGATCAATGCCCGTTTGTTTACACGTGGATCTTTAAAATAGATCCAAACACTCCCAACGCCCCGTGGCCGACTGCTTGCTGTATTAGGCCGGGAACAAAAAATAAAAGCTGGAAATAAATGAATGCAACTCACCAATCTCTCTGACATCGGTGTCTTGTCTCCATCCGGCAAATGTTGTTCCAGAGCCAGCACGATACAATTGGCTATGATTGTAGCTAAAATCATGTATTCAAATGGAGTGGGGACCACCAGTTAAAGAAGACACTGGACAACACAAGGAGAACCCCGTCCAAATCCTGTTTCTCCCCACAGAGTTGCATTAACCGAGCATTCCAAGATTTCTCGTATTTTTTTAAGACATTTGGTATCCTTGACTTCCTCGGTTCTTTCCAGGGTGTGTTTGGAAGAAAAGCAGGCAATTGGCTCCTCTCTTCTTTGAGAGAGTTAGAGACTCACACACAGCCTGAGCTGCTCAAGGAATTTGGGAGCAAGAAAGCAAAAGGTACAAAGGAAATAAAAAACTATTAGTAATTATTGATTTTCAATGAGATTGATAAGCTAAACTGCTTCCAAATAGATTATAGAGTTGAACACCATCTGCTGAATTTTTCTCCAGAAACATTTGACTTCAGCACATGGTGCAAATAAGTGATGGGCACGGAAAGTTTGATTTAGAGTATCTACACAGGTCTAAAACATCAACTACTGCTCAATTGCAATGTCCACTTCCCAGTGAGAATAAAACCCTCAGCGCCTTTTCGGGTTGTAGGAGGGAAGTGGGAAGGGGAAAGAATCCAAACCCAGCACCAGGTCCCCCTTTGCCTTTCACCAGCATCTCCCACCCTGAGCTGTGCCGAGCTCCAGCTCTCCCAGGGCAGGGCCACACCACGGGCGGCAGCGGTGCCGAGGGCGGGCGATGGCTCCGCTCAGCACCGCGGAGAGATGGACCCAGCACCGAGGAGAGATGGACCCAGAACTGCGGAGAGATGGACCCAGCACCGCGGAGAGATGGACCCAGCACCGCGGAGAGATGGACCCAGCACCGCGGAGAGATGGACCCAGCACCGAGGAGAGATGGACCCAGCACCGTGGAGAGATGGACCCAAAACCACAGAGAGATGGACCCAGCACCGAGGAGAGATGGACCCAGCACCGCGGAGAGATGGACCCAGCACCGTGGAGAGATGGACCCAGCACCACAGAGAGATGGACCCAGCACCGAGGAGAGATGGACCCAGCACCGAGGAGAGATGGACCCAGCACCGTGGAGAGATGGACCCAAAACCACAGAGAGATGGACCCAGCACCGAGGAGAGATGGACCCAGCACCGAGGAGAGATGGACCCAGCACCGTGGAGAGATGGACCCAAAACCATGGAGAGATGGACCCAGCACTGTGGAGGGATGGACCGAGTACCGCGGGGAGCTCAGCTCAACACCACGGGGAGCTCCTCTCAGCACCGCGGAGAGCTCGGCTCAGCAGCAGGGACAGCGCTGAGCCGCACCGCAGATACAACACCCTGGAGGGCTCAGTTCAGCACCACAAAGAGCTCGGTTTGGCACTGTGGAGAGGTTGGGTCAACATCACGGGGAGCTCAGCTCAGCACCGTGGTCAGCTTGGCTCAGCACCACCATCAGCCCGGCTCAGCACCACAATGAGCTCAGCTCAGCACTGTGGTCAGCCTGGCCTCAGAACCGTGGTCAGCGCAGCTCAACACCGCGGCCAGCTCAGCTCAGCGCTACGGTCAGCCCGGCTTCAGAACCGCGGTCAGCTCAGCCCAACACCACGATACGCTCAGCCCAGCACCACGGTCAGCTCAGCCCAGCACCACGGTCAGCCTGGCTTCAGCACCGTGGGCAGCTCGGCTCAGCACCGTGGGCAGCTCAGCTCAACACCACGATAGGCTCAGCCCAGCACCGCGGCCAGCCCGGCTCAGCACAGCGGACAGCGCCCGGCCCCGCCCGCCCGCCGCCCCGCTCGGGGAAGGGAAGAGCCGGTGGCTCCGCCGGTCCCGCCGGCTCCGCAGCGCCGGGGGTCCCCTCCCCACATCCCCCGGAAAGATGCAGCCGAATCGCCCAAGAGGCAGGAGAGGGAAAGACTGAGTCTAGCCGCGCAGTCGAGGCGATGCTCTGCCTGTCACCCGGGGGTTTGGGGGCTTGTTTATCCAGACTGAAATGCAGGGAAGGAGAAATGGATGAGGAAATGCAGCAATCGCTGGGACTGTATAATATGGACAGAAAGATCAATACGTGTGTGTGTGTGTGTGCTCAGAGAGAAGGGAAGTGCATTGACTCCACTGGTGTATTTTTCCTGTTAGCCCCTCAGGAAGTGAAAACTGGGGAAGTCTAAGCAGGAGCTGGCCTCTGTGGCAACTGAAAGTGTTGCTAGGAGGCTGGGAGGAGGCCCTGCTGCTGTTAGCTGAGGATTATCAGGGGTGTGATATGAAATGAAAAGAAAACAACCGGCTCCCTCGAGACCCCCAGTGTAAAGCACTCCTGTACACACAAACACACACAAAATCCGCTCCCTGGGAGCCTCAGCCTGCTCCCCTCTGCTCACGGCTTACAACCATCATTCCGAGCAAAGCCCCCCTCTCACTGCAGCTCGCCTGGCCTGGGAGCCGGGTCTCAGACAGAAAGCATCTGCCCCTTTCACAATACGGCAGATGATCCCTCTCCCCACTCACTGCCTCCTTCTGCCACAAGGCTTTGCTAATTTTAATTTTTCTTTTCGTGCAGCCTAGGCTTAGGCTACGCACCTAATCAGAGTGCCGTGATTCACGCTGCTTCGAATGGATTCAGGAGGGGATGTGCTAAAACCGAGCTGCAATGACTGCATTCCTGGGATTTACCTGGGCTCTCAATGTCCCCTACTACCAAAGCAGCTTCAGTGCTAAGGTGTCACCATTTTTATCCCACGTTCCTTCTTCCATTCACAGGAAAACAGAGGAGTCGAAAGGCTCCAAGATGGAAATAAAAATCAGGATTCATGGGCACGAACCTCACAGAACGTGATTTGAATCGTAGGAAACGTCAATCCATGCACCTGTACATCTCACCCCTAAAGACACCCTGACACGTCTCACACACACCCCTGGCATCAAGCACACCAAAAGCACCCTCGGTGCTCCCACGGAAGCGATTCCCTGATTCCCATATTCCCACTGCCACGGCCGTGCATCATGTCAGGCACACGGCTCCCCGGCACACACGCCCATCGCACAGCCCCATCACACCGTCTGCAGCAGCACCAGACGCTCGCCCTGCGCTGCCTGGAGGGGTCTCTGCCCCTCAGCCTCCCTCTCCCCTCCCCACCTTCCCCCCGTGCCCACACAGCCTCCCCGAAAGGATATGGCCACTCTGTTATTCGCTTGGCGTATTTCCGTATAACATTATCTTCACTGAAGATGAAGAGGGATCTGTTGACTGTGAAGCAGTTCTGTTTGACAGGGATGGGGTTGTAGAGAGCCATAGTCCTGGCTCTCTGAGCCATCGACTGTTTATACATCCTCTGGCCGGCTTGGGGGCCACCTTGCCGGCTGCTCCCTCTTCCAGCCCCGGCCGGCCCTCCACCTCCATAGCGGGTTGGCAGATCATCCCCAAACCGAGCCATCCTCGCAGTGCACGGAGCCGGGCGCTACAATCCAAACTGGCAGCCGAGGCGAGAGGAAGACGCATCACAGCGCGCAGCACTTCTCCCTCCGGGGGCTTCAGTTGCGGGATCGGGATGGATCGCGGCAAAAATAGATCGATAAATTGTAAAACAAAAAATATCGCTTTTCCTTCCTCCACCCCCTGCGCTTCCCCGCCGCTGTGGCTGCCCGGGGGTAGGAGGAAGGCGCCGGGGCTCCGCTCACCTCCCCGCACAGGTGGCGTCTCTCCGGCCCGACCTCATGGCCGGGGCGGCGGCGGGTGGCCGCGGTGGCCGCGGTCCCTTCGGCGACGGAGCGCTGGGCTGGG
>VZTI01001046.1:168341-187670 GCA_013397865.1 Struthidea cinerea | reverse complement strand
CCAGATGTGCGCCCACGGGTGCCCCGAGCCGCGGCGCGGGCAGCGCAGCTCCGGTCATCCCGCCTGTGCCATCAGAACCCCGCGGCCGCCGAGGGTGGGGGGGTCACAGTGGGAAACGGGGTGTGGGGCGAGGGAGGGGGGCTCAGCTGGCAGCCCCCGGGGGCTCGGGGCCGGGCACGGACGGGTGCGGGGCGGGGGATGCGGCCCCCGCAGCGCTCCCGGGGCTGGGGCGGTGCGGGGATGTGCGGCACGGGCTGGCCGCGAGCAGAGCTGCGCCCTTCTGCACAACTTTGTTTCTCCTTGGTTTGAATGACTCCTGCAGAGCGCTGGATACCTTTAATCCCGTATTTATGGACGAAATCCTTTAATCCTGTTTATTCCAACACCCTCTGTTGCTTCCCTCCAGCACAAGTGAGGGAGAGAACTCCTCCTTGTTCCTGGAGCGCCGCACGGCAACAGTCACTGCGGTAGCTGGCGAGGAAATGCTTTTGCATTTCGGCTAAATCTGGGATAGAAACTATTAACTTTGACAAGGGACCCTCCGAAGAAGTCAGGGCTGTCAACAGGGGGACATTTTCACTTCCTCCACAGCAAGGAAAGCCTGGACTCTGCCGCTGATGTGGTTTTTGCCTTAGTCATCCAAGCTGTCTCCGTGCAAAACCAACCCACCGACCAGGCAAGCCTGGAGCAATAACATCTGCTGGCTTCAGGAGCCAGGCAGAGGGCTGGCAGCAGCCACAAGTGACACAAATAAGCTCTGGCAAGACGCAGAGGGTGACTCTCGGGAAGAAACCGGCTCCTTGCGCCGGGGCCGCGTGTCTGAAGGGCTCGCACACTGCAGCACAGCCAGGAGCCGCTCCCGGAGGCAGCACCGGCAGCCGAGGGGAGCCGAGAGCGGCTCTAACGCACGGCAAACAGCGAGGGAAGGCGGTGAATCACATCCTGCTGCCTCCAGGGTCGCACGCAGCCGGAGCCATCAGCCCCGGACACGGAGAGGGCTCCGTGAGCCCTGGGGACCGGGGAGCGTAAAGCAGCTCCGGTCTGGAGGTTGCCTTCCCCTGCGCTTGCTGGCGATGCAATAAAAGATCATTTTCCCCACCCCAGGTTTGAGTAATTTGCAGATTCAGCTGAGTGCTGAAGTCTTTGGGAAAAACTTTGCCCGGAGACAGATGCTGGAGGGGTTCAGCATCCCTGTTCCACCCAAACAGACCTCGGGCAGGGATTCAAACGGGTGGTTCCCCCCAGGAGCCTTCACCCCCTGAGCACTGCTGAGCTGATCCACACAAATGGGAAAGTCCCCTTATTTTGTGGATGGAGAGGGAGGGTGCAGGGAGCTCTTCTTCCTTTAAAATTTTCCCTAAAAACCATTTCTATCCTCACTGCATTTTATTCTACGATGGATTTATCTTTCAGCTCAAAGCCAAATTTCCCCCAGCTGACTTATTTAGTCATTTCATTCTTATTAAACTTACTTATTTAGTAGTTTAATTCTTCATTTTTCTGCTTCTGGCCACTACATCTCCCACATCCTTTTTCAGTGGAAAAACCTGACTTTTTCTCAGTGACCACTAGAAGAGAAAATGCCATTTTCAATAATCCCTCACCTCTTCAGATGGAAATCAGCATCTGGAGAAAAAAATGCATTGGTTTCCACAAATCTTCATCCTCCTGTGCTTACAAGATCAGGGGGATGGATGGATGACACAACAGCTCTGAAAAGGAGAAAAATAAAAAAATGTTGTCTTTTTGCATCAGGTCTTCTTGAGAATCAGGGAAAAGCCTGACCTCCGTGTCCCCTTCTCTCCTCCTACGGCCACCAAACCACTCTGCCTCTCCCAGAACAAACTCCCCACCACAGTACTGCAGTGAAATCAGCAGCCAGGGCGGTGGGGGTGTTTGTGACAGCGAGAAAATGATGTGAGTGTGTCGTGAGGATGCTCTGTTCAACCAGTTTGCCCTTTCCTCAATGTGCATGCTCAGGGCTTTTTCCCTGGATTGGTGGTTTTTTTTCACGCCCTAAGGAAGATCACGCAGACCTTAAGCACTGAAAGCCTTAAAGAAGAGAAGGAGATCGCGATTGTGAGGATTATTTGGCTTTGAGAGGGGAAGCGTCAGGGTTTAGTTGGGCTTTTTAAGATTAGGAGAAAAGCAGCGGAGTTAAGAGAAAGCAAAAAATTTAGAGCACCGAAACAGGTCAGACATCCATAATCTCCCATTATGGGAGGGCAAAGAGCATTCCATGGAAAATTCTAAAAACGGACTCGGTCATGAGTGACTCCTCCCCGCAAGCCCCAAGACAGAGGTGAGGAAATCACTCTGCTCGCCAGCACTGCTCAGCGAGGAGCCTTCCTCCTCCCCGAGCAGCTCTGCCAGGCAACCGAGCGTTTCCCTGGACTTTCACCTCCATCCCAAGCCTGCGGCAGGTGACTGGGCTTAATGGAGCAGCACTTCCATCTGGCAAGGCGCAGTCGGGGCAGGGAAAACGGCCCGGAATTGCAGGAGTTTTCCTGCCGGATGACGGGGACGCTTGGATCATGTCATGGCAGGCGCCCGTGGCACTGCTTGTTTGCCCTGGCAGGGCAGCTCCCAGGAGCTGCTGGGACAGTCCGGATCCGCCTCTGGAGGGGTTTGTGGTTAAATCAGGATTTCCAGCTTGCTGTGCTCCAGAGGCAGCAGCACATGCTTCCAGCGTGAGGGACAGTGGCTAAAATTCACAACCCCTGAGCAGGACAGAGCGGGGACATTGCAAAACCAGCAGCAGGAAAGGAGATTTCTGCCTTTAAGAGAGGAAAGGGCTCCCACCATGCCGTGACTTCCCTGGATCCTGCCCTACACCTGGAGCGGCTCAGAGGGAAGGGCTAAGCTCACCTGCGTCCAGGTGAGCTCCAGAACTGCAGGAAGGCTGTTATTTACTCAGAATCCACAAGACTGAGGAACAGAGGAGCCTCTTCCACCCCATCTCGAGGCTCTGGGTCCAGGGCATTGCCCGGCAGAGCAGCTCCCAGGAGCACATTTCCTTTAAAAAGAAACAAGCAGCACAGACTGCACATCTCCTTCCAGCCTGCAGGAAGGTCCGGAGCTTCAGGCCAAGAAAAGCAGCTTCCCAAGGTGTTCCTGGCCAGGGATTTCTGCTCTCCTCACTCTCATTTTGCACCAGCTGTGCTGGAGGAAAATCCTGCTGCCATGCAGGCAGAGGGAATTGTTAAAGCTGGTGCTCAGGCCTGCCAGAGGATGTAGAATGGCTTTGAGCAAAGCCATGAGGAAGATGCTCTGATACTTTTTATCAAGAATAAGAGAGTGAGCAAGGGGAAAAGAGGCCTTTTGAAGGTACAGCTCCTCCTGTGCAAGTCCTGATCATGGTATTGTTCAGTGCCCTAAACCCCCAGGGCCAATTCCCCTCGGCTGCTGCACAAACGTGGAGCAAGAGACCCTGAGCTCATCCCTTGGGGTGGGGGCACTGCTGGCAAAGCCCCCGGGCTGGCACAGCAATTCCACCTCTGCATGAGGGGCTGCACAGACCTCCCAGAGCTGGAGCCATCCCAATCCCGCAGCACCACAAGGCTCTGCCAGGCCACAACAGACCAAGGGTGGTGTTTAAAGCATCAGCTGGAATGGCCAGAATTGAGGAAAGGGGAATGGATTAGTGCTTAGAGCCCCCAGCAGGGCACGGAGGGAAAGCAGGAGCTGGGAGTACCTGCTCAGCACCTTCCCCACATCACCTCCCCACCCCGAGTGAGCCCCAGGGGACCAGGAGCTGTTGTGCTCCTTCTGCTCCTCTCGAACTGAATTCCTCTGTAGGTGGATCACGACTCCAAACCCAGCTGCTGGCTGAGGCAGGAGCCAGCTGAGTTCAGTCCCAGGTAGCTCAAAAATGAGGTTTCCAGCTCAGAAAACGCTTCAACAAGCAGGGCCAAAGTTTGAGCAACACCATGCAGGAAAATGCTCAGGAAATAACCAGGAAATCACAGGACACGAGGAAGCAAAGCTGCCCGTGGGTTGAAGAGGGACCAAGAAACCTCTGTGGTGCTCCCTTCTGAGCTCCAGCACCACCAGAACAGGGTTTGCTCTGTGGGAAAGCAACGTGTTTGCACACAGACAGTGCCTGTGGCAAGGAACTATGAGACATGAGAGGTAAAAGGGACTTAAAAGTGTATCAGGTTCGTATTTTTACTTCCCTCGGCATTTCTAAGATCATTTCTACCCCACTGGTCTCCCAGACCTGCCAGGCAGGGAAAGGCAACTTCACACCTTCTCTTCCATTGTTTGGGCCTCAATTTAACTGAGGACTTGATCACCAGGAGAGGGAGATTTGGGGAGCCTTTGCCTGTCTTTCAGCACATCCCTGTCTGTGGTAAATGATTAGACATCTAATCCTCCTTAAGATTCAGGTCTCTCCTCTCCTCAGGCTCTTCTGAACGTTTGCCTGGATGCTTCTCAGCATCTCGATGTCAAAACAGCTTTTCAAATCTGACTTTCTCTGAACTCGAGTCGTGTACAGGCTCAGCTCTGCGTGAGCTTCACTCTGGAAATCCAGGAGGGAGAAGCATCGTAAGAACTGACAGAGCACCGGGCCCAGATGGGCAAAAAAGCAAGAGAAATTTGGGAATTTCACCAGTCACTTGCCCAAAGGTTAATTCCAGCTGGAGACGCAAACCCAGCCCTCTGTGCTTGTCCCCCACAGGAGTTTGCTGGACATTCTTCAAAGCTCCCAGTGCATCAGGTGTCAAATCCCACTGCAGCTGGAATCACACCCTGCCTGGGTTATTTTCAGCGTTATTATTGATACAGATTGATTAGAGATCGAGAGCTTTTCGTCTTCTCAGTGACGGACAAGAGAAACTATTTAGGCATAGAAGAGAAACACACACCCAGGGCAACAGCTCCGTGTTCTCAGCTGCCACATTTTGGGATGAAATGCCCAAAGACAAAGTGCAGGAGAACCCAGGTTCCCAAAGTCATCCACAATTTTGAGGAACTTGGAGACTGAAGACCACACAAGGAGAGCACCACACTGCGAAGCCGCCTCCCTCCTCACTTAGAGGACGGCTGTTGCCATGGAATTAAGGGAGAAAACAGACCCCTGCAGCTGCTGTGGGGGTTTCTGCACCCAACAGCTGCACAAATGTGGCAAAAATGTGTTTGCAACATCAGTAATCAGGGTCTTGCTTACGCCACATGCCTGAGGGAGGGCATGGAGGGGGAAGAGAGAACCTCTGTGGTGTTTCCTTGTACTAAAAATAAGTCTTTGCTCTGGAACAGCTGGAAACAGCTGGCTGGGCAAGTCCAGCTCCCAGAGGGCATCACCATGGAGCAGAGAACAACCTGGAGCAATGACAGCACCAAACCTGCTGCAGCTGCAGTCAGCGAGAGCTCACTTCATCCTTCAGCCTTTGGAAATGCCAGTGCAGCTCGAGCCAGGCTGGTGGCACCCACCTCCCACATCACCACCTCTGCAGGAAATCATCACAGGGAAATGTTCCCGGGACCGCCATTGAATCCATCCCCAATATTCCCATTTTCAAGCTGGTCTTGGCCTTTTGATCCTAGGAAAAGGAATAGGGTTTAGTGCCACGTGAAAACAAGGATCAGTTTCCCATATGGGGTCTTCAGTTCAGTGTGGCACAAACCAAAATGGATCCTGCATGCAAAAATGTGGGCAAGCTGCCTTAACAGTTGGGAATTTAATTAGCTTTTCCTGGGTGAGGTCGCAGATACCTTCACTCACGTCACATACGCAGGAACAAAGCCAGGGCAGGGATAACTTCCCCCCTTCCCCAAGCCCTGCAGGTGCAGGAGTTATTGTGGCCAGTGTGCTGCTGTTTGTGCTCCTACAGGGCTGAGGTTCGCTGGCCAAGGGCTGAAACCAGAGCCGGGACACCTGGGGGTCCCCAAGGCTTTGTCACGAGCGCTTTTGACACCCCCCAGGCACGCAGCCACACCTCCAGCCTTTACATCACCATTTCCTCCATCTCAAAACAGGCACCAAGATCCCTTTGCTTGTGTTTTCCCTGTTTCAGTTGTTATCTCCATGACCCAGGGATGTTATCTCCTCCTCTGCAGAGTGAGGCTTCAAACCCAGTCGGCACCTCCAGCCCACCTAAGCCACCAATTCCAGGTGTGGTGAGGTGCTCAGTGAGCTGCAGTTAATGGGGGAATGGCTGTCACTCCACCTGGGACTGGATCAGGAGCCCTGCAGCAAGCACGAATAACAGGAATTAAAAAAAAAAAAAAAAAAGCAATGCCCACTGCCCAGCCTTCTAAATCTGCGAGGTTAATGCACACGGAAAGGGAGAAACGTAATAAAAAGCTCCGCAGCTACAGATTGACTTTCACTTCCTAGGAGCTGTTATTGTTAATAAAGAAGATATTGAGAGGCAGGAACAGGAGCTGGCTGCCCTACTTCCACTGCCTTGCACTGGGAGTTGGGGTTTGGGTTTGCTTTTACGCCTTCCAGCCTCTCCCCTCCTTTGTTTTTTTTTTTTTTCCAAACCTGCAGTGAAATGCAAATGACAACGACTTGGAGAAGCAGCCTGAAAGCCGAATAACACCGACAGGCTGGGAATCCCCCAGGCTTGGGGCAGGTCGGTGCTTTAGGAAGCAGCTCCCAGCCCCAAAATCCGCGGCCTGGCAGAAGGAGGCGGAGGGCACCCGAGGCTGCCCAGGAGACAGCTCCGCATCCACCAGGCAGCCGATCCGCTTAGCTCGGGTGCTCCTTGTTTATTCAGCTAATGGTGGAAGTTATGTCCACATTCCGGTCTAAATTAAGTATTCAGCTATTTTACAGACACAGTAAGTCGGTCAGCCTTAGCCTCGGTAATTAGGGCTTACTGTTTAATTAATCTCTTGTGGTCACACAGAGTCTCTATCACTCTCTCCGTTGGCTCACCCGGCGCAGGGAGGAGAGGCTGAGGAACAGGAGGAGTTAATCCCTTAAGCTGATCCCCACTGCACAGCCGAGAAGCGAAAGGGGGGAAGGGGAGCTGCTCTCTCTGGCTGATGGGAGAAAATTGGGATCACAAGTCCGCAAAAACCCCTCCGGGTGCGCTGAGCTCGCTGCCCGGGAGCGGTGTCACACCCGGACAGGGACAGAACGCAGCCCCGGGGACGCGCTGGCTGCAGCGGGGAAGGAGGGACCTGCCCCACCTTTGCGAGCTCCCGGGGCTGCTCTTCCCCCTTCCCACAGCCCCGCAGCCTCCCAGGCTCTCTGCGGCAGCTGCAGCCCCGGGGTCGATGCCCAGAGACCGCCCAGGGATCTTGGGGGACACCTGAGGAGCCCCACCCCGGCAGTGCCAGGGAACCAGGGGCAGCTGCAGCCCGAGGCAGGAGCCACGCTTTCACTCGCTGCAAACGGGAGAGCGCGAAGGAGTCAGAGCTCCTTTGGAAACAGAATCACAGCATTTTCAGGTTGGAAAATGCCTCTAAAGTCACCGAGTCCAAGCGTTCACCCAGCACTGCCAAGGCCACCACCATGTCCCCAGGTGGCACATCCACAGGACTTTTAAATCCCTCCGGGGACGGTGACTTCACCACCGCCCCTGGCAGCCTGTTCCAGCGCTTGACACCATTCGAGAGAAGCAATTTTCCCCTAATATCCAATCTAAACTTCCCCTGGAGCAACTTAAGACCATTTCCTATTGTCTTACCAAGATATCGGGGGGAAGCAGAGCGCAGCCAAACAGAAACCTGGTAAAGCCTGAAAATCAACTCCCAGCGTGCCGGAACAGGGGAAAAACTGCCAGTGAACCGAGAGTACCGCATTAAAGTGATAAATAAACAATGTGAGGATCTTCTACGGGTTAGAGAGCCAGCGGGGAGGGGCTAAGAAGGTGCTAATTACTGTCGATCCCAAACACATAAGCAGGTGATCAGCCGCATGTTCAGGTGCTTTTCCCTTTTAGGATTCAAGGAAAAGAGCCTGGAAACCCAAGAGGTCCCGTGGAGGGCCAGTAGCACACGCTGCCCTGAGCTGGTGGCCGAGGGACAGAAACCCAGCGAGGGTCTGGGCTCCTCGGGCTGCGCGGAGCTGCTGGGAGAGGATGGGAAAACGCCTCGCAGGAAAATCATCACCTCCAGCCGCCGCCTGTCCCCCCCTGCCCGGCCCCAGGATGCCGAGACGGGCACCCCGCGGGACAGGGACCACCCAGAGGGGAGCACTTCCCATCCCTGTCCAACCTCAAGGAGCGCCTGCATCCCGCAGAACCCGCTCCTCAGCCCTGGCAGCGGCGGGACCGGGTGGGTCTGGAGCCGCTCGCCGCATCCTCGGGAGTTTTCTGGGGCTCCAGCGCCCTCTGCTCCGGCACGGGCAGAACTGAAACTCCGCTCACCCCACGCGGGGCAGTGGGGCAGGGGCTGGGGGTGCCACCCACCCGCAGCCACGGCCGGGGGTGGCTTCCCCCGGGTGTCACCCCGACTGTCACCTGCGGCGCCCACCCGCCGGCGCAAGCCGCGGCACCCAGCAGGGCGGCCCCAATTAGGCAGCTTTCAGTCTTAGACTCTGAAAGCCTAATTATTTGCAAGGGAAATCGCCGGAGAAGGTGGCCCCCCAGCCGGGGGACTGCGGCTGTTCGGGGCACCGGGAGTGTCTCTGCCGCCAGCCCTGCTCTGGCTCCATCGGGAACAGGACGGAGCCTCGGGAATGGCGCTGGATGGAGGCGCTGCCAGCGCCGTGTGACAGCTCCTCCACCCCCGGCACGACCACACGCGGCTTCCTTCGGGTGGTTATGGAGATATTCGCTCCCTTTCTGCACATTGCACCCCAAAAATTTCTGGCGGAAACTTGGTGCCTTTAAGTCTTAAGAGAAGCCCAAATTTAGGGAGCAGGTGGGCGGGGGGGGACACCTGGACATCTCCACCCAAATCTGTACACCAAGCTTCCAGCGGAAATTTTTCCCTCAACTCTAAACCCCCACCTCTGGCCATGCCTGGAAACCACCCAAACCTTCACCATGCCGAGAGAATCGGGCACACACAGCCAGCAACAATCAGGGATGAAACACTTCCCTCCTAACACGACGGACCCCGTTAGGAGCTCCTGACGCTTTAAAACAGAGGCACCATCACCTCCTCTGACCCAGGAATTCTTCTGAGAACAACCTCGAGAAGACAGCAAATAAGTTAAGATTCAAGAAATAAGCACAGAATTAAGTTCAGAATCCACAGCCACGTGCTGCTGGGTAGTTGGTGGAAAAGTTGCACCTCTCCCCGTATTTCCCCCAATGATCTCTTTGTTAGGCACTTCTCTCTTCCCTTGTAGGTACTCAGTCTGGGCTCCCAAAGTTCAAACAACAACAAAACTAAAGACAAAACCCCCAAATGTTGCTATTTACATGGATATATATAAAAACCTGTATATCTATAAATGTAAATTTGTATTTATGTGTTCCCAGCCCTGGGTTCTGCCAGGCTGGGCTGGGTTTCACTGACGTAGGGCTGGCAGCACTTCTCTCCGTGCCGGGGCTGCCTGGAGGAGGGACAGCCCCAAATCCTCACAAACACGTCCCATAAAACCCTGCCAGGTGCCAAGCGGGCCCTGGGGACACCGTGGCACCGCCAGAGCCTTCAGGCAGTGCCATCACGGGTGGCATTAGGGGCCAGCAGGTGACCAGAGCCCGCTGCCACCACTCAGCGCCAGGACACGGGGAGGTGGCACCTCAGGAACACGGCTGCTGATTTATGGTGCACTCAGGGCTCTCCAAAGGCATTATTCATCTGCATTACTGAGAGGACTTAATTGTTCCTGCTCACATCAGAGGAGACTCTGAGAGCTTCTGTTGCTGAGAAAATCATTTTAATCAGCAAACAGAGCACAACCAAACATTTATTTCTTCAGATGGCTGAAGGAAGAGTCGATGTTTCCAACCTCACTGAGCTGCACGGGCTAGCCCACAAAGGAGGGGAAAACTGCCCAAACGCAGCAAAGCTGAGCAAGCTTTTCGCTGGGAGTGCTGCAGAAGAGGCCCAGCAATGCTAGAAAACGGGAAATTAGAGGAAGAAACCGCAGCTGACAATTCCACAGCACAAGAACTGGCAAGAACAGGGGTTAAAAACAATAAATAAAGTGAAGCAAAGCAGATGTAGGACCAGGAAGGCCATTTTCTTGCCTCAGCTTTGGCAGCAAGTGGAGCCCAGTGGTCAGAGAGGGGCCTTGAAGGGATATGGCAGCTTTTCACAAGCACTGAACCCAGTGCCAGCTTCTGGAACACAAACACGCTGTCAGCGTCTCTAAAGCATTTCCATCCTTAAAAATCGAGGCAAAGTTTCAAGAAGCATTTGTAGCCCTGTGGGATTCCCCCAAGCACCTCAGCGAGAGGCACCCAGGTCCTGGAGCTCCAAGATTTTTCACGCCTGACTGCAGTTTTTTCACAGGACAAAAATTAAAGTAATTCAGAAAACCTGTGGGATTCCAAAGGGAGGTCACGTGTGGTTTTAAAGGTTCAATTCAAGCCCATGCTTGCATTATTATTTATATTACAAAGCAACTTCCATCACTTTACTATTCCTGTGCCATGGCTTGGTTTTCTGCAATCACAGAAATTCCCTAAGGTCTTAAAATAACAAAAAAAAAAAAAAAAATCTATTATGATCCCAACCAAAAAAATTCCAAACCCCACAGCCTCTCTCTCTCTCTCTCTCTCTCTCCTTGGCAGTTACCCCAGCTCAGCCTGCTGCAGGACTTGGACTTCTCCTGGAGGAAGAAAACTGAGAAATCCAGGGAGAGCTGCTGCTGGGGAGGGTGGGCTGGGTGCAGGAGCCCATCCAGCACGGGCACTTTCACTCTGCCTTTCACGCCAGGTGTTTGATGTTTTCTTGAAGATCCAAGAAACCTCTGTGATCCTCAGATGAAGTGTTCCCCCCAGTGAGCTAATCCAGGGCCTTTGGATGCAGCCAGGGCTGCTCCTCTCCTCAGGCTGGTTTGTTTGCCTGTCGAGGGATGGCGTTGGCTGTTCCTTGGAGAAATCCAGATGTACAGCCAGGACCTGCAGCCCTGGCATCTCTGCCGGCTGAGCACAGTCATTACAGCTCCCAGGCCTTCAGGGGAGGGACAGCTGCCCTGACAGGGAACTTCAGGGGATTTCAGAATCCACTTGACATCCTCCCCCGGAATGTGAGAATTACAGGGATCATCACTTGGGTGGAGTGGAAATGAGAATTCGTGCCAGGCAGGGGTCAGCTCAGCTCCCAGCACTGCCACCACCCTGTGGGTCATCTGTCCAGCGAGGAATGAAGGCCAAAACCACCAGGAGCAGGGGTCAGTCCATCACCAGAAGGGTTCGGTGAGGGTGGAGTGAGTTCTTCATGCACCAAGGACAGAGTTCAGAGCCGTGGGAGCTGCTGTGGGAGCAGGACTTGGGTGGCTGAGCAAGGCTGGTGGCACCTCCTGCACGGGCAGCGAGGTCATGGCAGCTTCCCCAAAACACCCCTGACAAGCCCCCCTTGGCTTTGGGGGCTGAGCTGAGTGGGAACAAAGGGGAATTGAACATCCTTGTGCTCCCAAAGCTGCCAGGATCACTCCCTGCTCCCAAGGAGCCCCTCAGGCAGGGGTGTGGGGGGACACAGCCCGGATGAACCCCACAGAGCACAGCACACAGGGAAAGGGATCACGGCATGGAACAGGCAGCCAGAGCCACACAGGCGGATTCTTCTGTCCAAAACCACCCAGGGAGCAGCTCATCCTGCAGGAAAGGTGGCTCCCTAAAGCAGGGGGAGCTGGGAGCAGCGGGAATTGAATCCCAGCAGCAGCAGAGGGCACAAACTGGGGCAGCCACCAGTGAAACCAGTCCCGTATGAACCAGCAAACATCGCTGAGACTGATTTACACAGCCTGGGAAGAGGAAATCTGAGAAGAACGTGACCATTTTGCCCACCCTGAGGTGCCACCTCCCTGCTGGGATAGGGGACAGCCCTGCAGGGTGTTTGTGAACAGTTCTGCTCTTCCAATTACTCCCAGCCCCAGCAGCCTCCCCTGCAAACACCAGGTCCGGCCCGTGCTCACCCTGCCAGGCATGGACTTACTTCCTTCATTTCCCAACCTTTCCGAGAGCCTCCTTCCTTTTATATGTAACCACAACAACAAATCAGTGTTTTAATCAGAAACTGGTTGCTTGCTCCACTCCTGAAACATTCGGTAACACCCAATATCTGAGAGCCCAGCTCTCTGTTTAGAATATTTCTCTTTAGTGGGTCTGTACTGTTCCTATTTCAGACGGTTTACGGAAGGATTAGTTCTTGGGAACAGCTGCATTTCTCACTTCACTGAGAAATAAACACATCAGGCTCCCTCTGCGAGTGGCATAAAAGCAAAGGAGCTCAATACTTTCCAAGTGCTGTTCCCTCCTCATCCCACCTTGGGGCCCTACAAGTCCTCTCCCTGCTCAGAAGGTGTTTGGGGTTTGTGACTAACCCCAGATATCATGGGATCATAGAATCAGAGTGGTTTGGGTTGGAAGGGACCTTAAAATTAATCTCATCCCAGCCCCTGCCATGGGCAGGGACACCTTCCACTGTTCCAGGCTGCTCCAAGCCCCAGTGTCCAGCCTGGCCTTGGGCACTGCCAGGGATCCAGGGGCAGCCACAGCTTCTCTGGGCTCCCTGTGCCAGGGCCTCCCCACCCTCCCAGGGAACAATTCCTGCCCAGTATCCAACTAAATTTACCCTCTTCCAGTTTGAAGCCGTAGCTGGAGGACCACTGGGCTGCATCCTCGTTTCTCCCCCTGTCGCCTTCTCCTCTTGCTGTTTCCCGAAGGAACAGCCAAAAACAACCTTTGCCAAGCCCCGTGGGCTGTCAGGAGCCTGCAGGACACAGCCCACGGGAGGCTGCACTCCACCAAGTGTTTGGCACCT
Organism: Struthidea cinerea; assembly: GCA_013397865.1. NCBI lineage: Eukaryota > Metazoa > Chordata > Aves > Passeriformes > Corcoracidae > Struthidea > Struthidea cinerea. Next base: position 174,830 of record VZTI01001046.1, on the reverse strand, counting down.
CTGATCTGGGGAGGGGCTTTTTCCTGGGCTGTGAATAAAAACAGCTTCTTAATTAAGCCCTGGATATTGATTTCATTTCCATCCTATTAACTGCCTTGCCCGACATGGGTTTGCTGCACTCCGTAGGATTCCCCTTGCCCCCACTCCGTGTACACACAAATTGCCAAGATAAAAAAGCTTCATTAGTCCCCTCTACTCTTCAAGCACCCATTTCTTTTTGTTTTTTCGCTTTCAAGTGCTCATAAAAGAGGCTCCTTGACAGCTTCCAGACCTGCATCTCTCCAGCAGAGCGAAGATTCCTGAACCGACATCAAGAGCTCAGCTACTCTGGAAAGAGAAGGAGGAAAAAAAAAACCCTGAAGAAACCCAAGCTCTGGGTACCCTCACGTGTGGGGAGCTGGAGGTCTCAGAACAGCAAAAGCCCCAAGCTAATGGCACTTGTTGATCTTTCTTGTTGTTGTTAAACAGCAACAACAATTTGTTTTTAAGCCCTGAGCCCCGGCAGAGCCTGAGCAGCTCAGGGCCAGGTCACCCCAGGTGGGAGCTGCCTTTCCTGCCCAGAGAAAAACCAAGGTTTTTGTGTTTCCCCCCTCACGGCCAGAGAGGGGAGAAGCCTCAGAAGGGAGAGGGGAGAGACAAATATCAAACTAGAGAATGAAAACATAGAAAAATTGAAAAGGGGAGAAAGATGATAAATCAAGCAGAAAAACAGTGTTTTTCATGATGCTCAAAACCAAAGGAACCAAAGATTTGGGGGTTTATACTTCACCCTCAGAGGCTGTTGCATCAGTGACCATGAACCTCATGAACTTACACAAACACAGGGGCTGTTCAATTAATTCTCAAAATTAAGACTTCCAGCAAGGAAAGAAAACAACCAGAGGGAAGAGGTTTTCAGATAGAGGCTTGGGGAGCTATTTCAAACATTTGGGGGAGAAAAAAACCAACCCACAACTATTTTTGAGTCTTTTTTCATCAATTTTTTTAGGATATCACAGGAGGGAACTGAAGGAATGAGAGGTGGTTTAGAAGCTCAGGGAAAATGTTCCCTGCAGGATTTGTGCAGGGCCAGGAGCTGGACTTTGGGGATCCTTGTGGGTCCCTCCCAGCTCAGGAAATTCTGGCAGAGATGAGGGGAGGGTAAAACCCAGGTCAGAGCTGCAAAGCACTTCCCAAACCTCCCAGTGTTCGAGCTTCCTTTGATTTTGAGCTGAAATCTCAGCAATTTTCACCACTCAACAATGAATAAATATTCCTGTCACCCAAAACTGGGAATTGCCCTGAAGTGCAGCTGGAGAAAGCAAAGGGCCTGACACCCGTTGGTCTCAGTACCAGGGGAAACTTCTTAGAAAGTCAAAGGAGAATAATCTATAACCTGAAGAGTGAAATTAGGTTTCTCTACCACAAATATCTGGCTTTAAAACCCAGGGCTGATCTCCAGCCTGCTGGTAAAGCTTCACATCGGGATCTGGGTTGTTTTTCCAGAGCAGAGCTGAGCTGGATCATTTGCCCCGTTCCAGGCCCTGCTTTGATGTTCACACAGATTTAGGAATTAGCCTGGGAATCGCTGCATGTGCCAAGGGAAGTGGCAGCGAGGACTGGCTGCAGGAGAGGTGCCCGAGCTCTGGTTCACAGTCCAGATTCTCCCTTCTCTGTTCTGTCTCAAGAAATAAAGCTCAACAACATCAAACCAGCCTCTCCTCAGCTCCAGCCCCCAGACGTCCCCCGGTGCTGCGGGAGGATCTCAGCCCTGCAGGTCCCCGCACCAGGCAACACTTACTCCAACTGAATTAGCCAGAAGGGTCTGGAATGGTTAATTGGAATTATTTAGCCATAATGTTTTGCCCGTCTCCTCCTCCTCTGCCTGGCGTGATGTTCTCTAAATTGAATTCCTTTAACAGAATCCAATATGCAGCAAAACTGTCGGCCCAGAGAAATGTTTCATTTGGGGTCTGGCTGACGGACCCCCTCGGGGGGGCTCCCAGGGACCACTTTTGTGTCCCCATCCTCTGCCCAGCACCAGCACGGCACTCATTAGAGCTCTCTAAGAACACTTAAAACATCCCAAACCTTCCTGGGGGAGAGCGAGGAGCCAGCGAGGGAGGGAATTGCTCGTCCAGCACCGACCTCAGCCAGCCCCAGGGCAGGGCACATCCATGTGCCACAGTGAGCAATTTAACCCCATCTGAGCCCAAAAGGAGCATTTACACCCAAATGAAAGCGCGGGGGTAGCTCAGGCACAACCTGCATCAGCTCAAAGCTGCCTCAATTCGGTTTTGCCTCCCGCTAAAATGCATCATTTTGGCATTTCCCCTCCAGTCCCCGGGCGCTGGCGCTGAGCATCAGATCCCTGCCCGCTGATCTCCTGCTCTGTCTCCACCGCTGGCCGCGGCTCCAGCATCCCGCGGGTCCCCGACTCGTCCTGCTCCCCCGAAGAGCTCCGGGGATTTGCCCCAGGGCAGAAACGCGGCTCCCTGCAGCAGGAGGGGAGCGCAGCACCGGGAGAACAAAAGGCCGCAGAACTTCCCCAACTTCTCCCAGCTCACGCCTGTGCCGCAGGGATTCTCACGATACAGATGAGAATGTTCTCCCCGCTTTTCTTCACTTATAAAGTCACTTTGCTAATGGTGCGGGCCACGTTCGCTGCTCACGAACTCCCAAGCAATTTATTCCAGCTCTTTTCCCCCAACAGCTGCACGACCAGAGAGAAATTCTCTTCTTCCCAGCAGAGGCAGGAGAAAAGGATATTTGTCTCATTACGTCTGGGTAAAGCTTATCTGCTTATTTGCTGCTCAGAATTGTATTTACAGAGCACAACAAAGGCAGAGCCGAGTGCACTAATTGCTGTTGCTCAGGTGGAATATTTTCTGCTCACCCTGAGCCCTGCATCGGTGGGGCTTTACACTTTATCTAGCACGAGTGAGCTCCACAGAAGGGTTTTATTATTCACCCATCACTGCTGTTTCATTGCCGCTGTATTTTCTGAAAGGAGGGAGAAAAACCTCAATGATTTCTTGCTTTTCAAGCCAGGATTGCTGAGGGTTTTTTTTTTTTCCGAGCTCATTGCACGTTGCAGACAAATAAATCACCATTTAAATCAGCCTCATTCTGAGCTCACAGATGGAGGCTCCTCCAGAGGGGAAGCTCTCCACATCCAGGTGCTTTCCATCCTCCTCACACTGGGCTCCACATTCCCAGGCTCCCAAGGGATGAGCACAGAGCAAAAAGCAAACCCCCAGTAGGGAAAAATTCCAGCCCCAAAATCGTTTTGGTTTCTATCTGATCAACAGCACAAATCCTCATTTTAGCCCTGCTCCAGATTATTCGGTCACAGAGCATCCCCCCAGCCCTCTGCTCACACAGCAGAGCCCAGTGCAGGCACCAGCTCCCAGCACTGGGCATTTATGGCCTGGAAGGGGGGGCTGAAAATGGGGTAAATTGGTCTGAAAAGACGATCGGGGGTGTCACTTCCCCTGTCCCTCCTTTCCTTGAAAAGCATCCCAAACGCAGAGCACAACCTTCGGCATGCCCACAGCTCCCTGGAAGTTAACTCATCCCAAAGGCCCTGCTGGGCTCTGAGGAATTTTGTGCCTTCTGCAAACCCCTCTCCGAGGGGAGCCGGGCAGGGAGGCTCCACGTGTCCGGCGCTGTCTGCTCCTGCAGGGTTTCACAGCCTGCAGCCAGCAAAGCTGGCAGATGGATCCCGCTGAACAGCAGCCCCCTTAATGGAATCTCTTGTCAGCCTTGTTACAGAGCAGAGCTCCGAGTGGTGAAACAAAGCCTGGCTTTGCCCAGGCCCTGCTGCCACCAGGTCAGCCGGGACACTTCGTGACAAGGGGAACTTAACCCCAGCTCAGCACCAGGCTCTGGTGGCTTCACCGGCAGCCCTGGGGCAGAACCCCCCAGTGCAGGTCTGGGACCTTCACCCCAGCTCCCTGCAAACCTCCAGGGGCCCCAGGAGCAAGGAGGGAGAGGAGCTGCTTCACAAACCCCACCTTGGCTGGTGCTGATCAGGGTGTGACGAGGTGGGGACACTCCTGGTGCCCCAGCTTCCTTCATTCCACTCCCACACCCACCCCAGAGGGCTGGAGAGCGTTTATTGATTAAAAACCTCCCAGGCACGGGGACATTTCCTTGCTGTGGGGGCTGCAGGGACAGCAGAGGTGACCCAGGTCCCCTTCCATGGCACCTGAACAACACCTCCTGTGTGTCCCCAGTGCCACCAGCAAAGAGGGAGCCCCAGCAGATGTTTAGCACAGTCCTGAGGGCCGGGGCCTCCTTAATGACTCTCACCTTGGTTAATTAGAGACTAAAAGGCAGAGATAAGCAAAAACTCAGGCGTGGGGTTGAGCTTGTCCAACCTCCCCCTCCCAGGTGAGGCACAGCTCTCCCCGCAGGCAGCACCCAGCAATATTTGCTTTTTCTGGGCATTCAGGCCATTTCTGGGCCCGGGAGGCTGAGCCTGACCTCCCCTGGCACCAGCTCCTGCCCCCCCATCACTCCCATCCCTCCTGCAGCCTTAAACTCGAACCCCAGGCTGGTTCTCCCTCTCACAGCCAGGACATCGAGGTCTCTCCCTGCCTCCAGTGACAGCAGCCCAGGCTTTTCATCCTACTCGGAGCACCAGAAAGGAAATTAAAAGGGTGATAAGGGAGCTCCTTCAGCAGACGAGGGAATATTCTGTGCTAGCAGGGAGATAAAGCAATATTTCTTCCAGCTCTGGCAAAGGCTCGGGAATGAGACATGGGGTGAAATTCCACATTTACAGAGGTTTTTATAACTCTTACCTGGGCTGCAGGATAACCATCAGCCTCGCTCATTATTTCCTCCTCCTCAGAGGAGGTCACGGCAGCACAAAGGGACGGAAGGAGTCCACAAAGAGAAGCCAGATCAGCTCCAGTATCCAGGGTAATTTTATGGTTTCACCGGCCCAGGTCAGCCCAGGGCGATGGGCGCTGCCTTCGGGTGCTTTTTAACACCCTCTGTCCATCCGCACCCCCAGAGCGGAGCCAGGAGAACTCCCCGGCTCGGTGCAGGGGCTTTGTAGCGCCCTGCGATCGCCCACAGCCGGCTCTGACCCCTCCTGCCCCTGGAGCAGGGAACCCTCTGGCAGCAGGGGACACACCGGGCTCAGCCGCAGCAGCCCCCGGCACCCCCAAACCCAGCCCCGGGCAGAGCCGAACCTCCCCGGAGCCCCGTGCTGGGAACAGCTCCTGGGATTGCTCCCAAACAGCTTCTCCCCCTCACCTCCTTCCTCGGCATTTTTGATTTCACTTTCCCCTTGGCAGGGCTGAGGAGACACCCCAGGAGCCCCCAAGCCCAGTGGAGCTCACACAGTGCCTGCGGCTGTGGCCACACTGACCTGCCAGGACCTTCCCTCCCGGACGAGCACCAAGCGCAGCACATTCCCCTATGTTCATCATCTACATCTTCCATACTGATTGGCTCGTGTGTTCCCACCCAAGTTTATGCATACTTTATACATATGTACGCCCGCTGTTTGACTATGCATTAGGTTCTAGAAAGTTCTTGGCGGATGGGTGCCCCATTGGCCTCATTGCTGTAGGTCCCTCCTCCAGGTTATCCCCATTGGGTGTTCCCTGTTAGCCCATCCCAGTTTGTGCTCGCCCGTCGGTGTTTTCTGACGCCTTGAGAGGCCACCCAAAAACAGAGACTGGACACAATAAGGGAATGAAGGTCAGTATTTATTTGAAAGGCCTTCAAAGGTACCCCTGGGGAGCCAGAGGCCACTGCCAGGATGGAGCCCAGGATGGACGGCAGGTCACGAGTCCTTCACACTTTTATAGGTTTGGTTCATTTCCATATCAGGGTTAATTCTCCAGTTAAAGCTTCAGTTTAATGATGTAATTTCCCCTCAGCTTGCCCCCCTCTCAGAGGCTTTTGGTTTATACTTTTTGGGCCTAGGACGGTCTGGGTGACCTCGGAGACAAAGCCTGGAGAGGTTTGTTATGTCTACCGAGCAGGAGAGAGCAGAAATTAACAGGCTGCAAGAAACTTCAGAGTTACACACCAGGCAGCCCAGGATCTGAAAAATCCAAAAGTTAAAACCTAAGGCATCATTTCCCTTCTCTCCACCCCTAATCCATGGAGTGTAAGAACCCTGGACCCTACCCTCAGACTGTTCTCTGTCCCTGGAATTCTCACCTGTACATGGAATAATCCTCACCTGCGGAACCCGTACAGAGAACCTCTCCAGCCAGGGACGGCTGCAGGAAGGACGCTGTGCCCCTTTGGGTATTCCCCAGGCCGGTGTCTATCCAATAGTGCTCCTTCCTTGATATTTTTGATTTCATTTTATTTCATTTCCCCCTGGCAGGGGACGGGGAGACATCCCAGGATCCCCAAACCTCAGTGTGCCCATGTAGGTGCTAAAAAGCTGGAAGCAGAGAAATTCTTCAGGCTTTTCTCAATATTCTGTGAGCAGACTGTCTTTCCTATGTAAACTATTTTAAACAAGGTCACAGTTCC
>VZTI01001046.1:101260-167496 GCA_013397865.1 Struthidea cinerea | reverse complement strand
AGTATTTAAAGATATATGCCAAAAAAAAAAAAAAAAAATTAAGATAATGACCTGCCCAGCCACCACACAAAAGGTGATGGCAAATTTATTCACACTACAATACTAACAATTTAAAAAAAGTTTTGTTTTTTTCCTGCATTTTTATACTAAAATCACTTTGTTCTTTTTATACAATTGATAAGTTTATATTCACGTGGTGAGCAAAAATCACACCAGAATCAGCACCGTTTTGTTTTGTGGTTTCTTTTTGTTGTCGTTTTGGTTTTTTTGGTTTTTTTGTGGGTTTTGTTTTGTTGGTTTTTTTTTTTTTAAGCTTTTTATTTTTTTATTTTTCATGTTTTTAATGCTTGTCCCCGATGTTTCAATAATGGTAAAAAATAAATCAGTTTATTGAAACCTCATAGCGTGTGGCTTAAAAATCAATCCAAGGTGCCCAGCGTGGAGCAAAGGGATGGGAACAGACGAGCTGGTGGCATCTGGGATCTTCTCACCGTGACACATCTGTCCACCCCAGCCAGTCCAGGTTCTCTATAATATATATATCATTCACTTTATCTTTAAAAAAAGGGGGGGGGAAACTGGTTTTCTTTAGGAATTAGTGTCTTGTAAAATCCTCTTCAGCCTTCCCTCTCTAAAACCGCTCGTGGGACGGGGTGAGGGGAGTTCCTTCACGGAGGAACCCAACACTGAGACAGGATCAGGGCGTGGACCAGAGCTGGTTTGAACGGAGAAAATCCAGGAGGGAGAGAGCCGGGGGTCACAGGGGTTGGAAGGACTCTGGGATTCTTCTCATCAGATGAGAAAAAAGCCGTGGGGGTCGGAGAGAACTGAGGGTGTTTGTAGGAAACACCCCTGGAAGGGCCCCACCACAACGTCCTGCGAGATGGGGGAGGAATTATTCATTTATCGATCCAAAAAAAAATAAAAAAAAACAAACCCAAAAACAACCAACCAACCAAAAAACCAACCAAACCAACAAAAAACCAACCAGCAGAACCTGCCCCGGGGCTGTGCCAAGCTAACCCAGAGCCAGCACCTCCCGCTCCCTCCCAGAAACGAAGTCCCATCAAGTATCCAGAGTTTATTGTGGGTGAGCCGGAGGTGAGTGGGCGGGAGGGATCCAGGCAATGAGCGACATTCCGAGGACGGGCGGCTCTCCCGGGCTCCGACAACACTCAGCACGTTCGGAGAGGAGGCCAGGACAGCTCGGGTGGCAAAAAAAAAAAATGCAACAGCCACCCCTGCACACACAGCTGTGAAACCCAGCAGCTTTCCAGGAGCAGGGAGGGGAGAACAACATCACGGAGGCGGGATTTGCTTTCACTCCTTCCTCAAGTAACAGTCGGTGGCACAGCCCTAAGTGTCACAAACCCTTGGCTTTCCTTGAGCGGGGCTTTTTTTTTTCTTTTTATTTTTTTTCTATTTTTTTTTTTTTTTTGTGTCCTTTTTTTTTTTTTTTTCCTCTCCTCTCTCTCTTCTTTCTCTTTTAAATGGAAATTCAGACAGTATGTGAATCTATGGGGTTGGAAGGAGTCAGTCTCAAAAGGGGCCGGCGGCCGTGGCGGAGCTGGTGTCGGGGAGCCCGTTCTCCTGCGTGTCCTGGGCCGAGGTGCTCGCCTGCCGCTGGGCCAGCGCCGAGCTCGAGTGTTTGCACTTGGGTGAACCGCACTGACAGCTGAAGAATTTGCCTTTGATGTCCCAGAACCTGTCCCCGTAGTCGAAGCTGCAAGAGAGAGACACGGGAGGGGTCAGGGAAGGGCAGCAGCAGAGGGGAGCGAGAGGGACATCGGTGCTGCCGCGGCTTTGGGGAATCCCGGATGGTTTGGGGTGGAGGAACCTAAAAGATCATCCTATTCCACGGGAAGGGACATCTTCCATTGGAGTTCCATCTAACCTGGCCATGGACACCTCCAGGGATCCGGGGGCAGCCACAGCTGCTCTGGGCACCCTGTGCCAGGGCCTCCCCACCCTCCCAGGGAACAATTCCTTCCCAATATCCCATCCATCCCTGCCCTCTGGCAGTGGGAAGCCATTCCCTGTGTCCTGTCCCTCCATCCCTTGTCCCCAGTCCCTCTCCAGCTCTCCTGGAGCCCTTTTAGGCCCTGGAAGGGACTCTGAGCTCTCCCTGGAGCCTTCTCTTCCCCAGGTGAGCACCCCCAGCTCTCCCAGCCTGGCTCCACAGCAGAGGGGCCCTGGGAGCAGCTCCGTGGCCTCCTCTGGACTCTCTCCCACAGCTCCAGGTCCTTCCTGTGCTGGTCCCACCTCTGCAGGTGGGGTCTCAGCTGAGCACAGGGGCAGAACCCCCCCTCCCCTCCCCTGCAGCCCACGCTGGGGCTCAGCCCAGCACAGGCAGGTTCAGGGCTCTGAGTGGACACGGCCAGGTTGAGCCTGGGGCTTTGCAAACTTCAGGGGGCTCCCCGAGACACAACCCCTGGAGCAAAGGGGTTGAGTGACCCAGAGCTCTCGTCCCCCCACGCTGTCCCTTGCTGGTGCAGGGGGGTGGCACGTACCCGATCTCCTCTCCAGCCTCTATGTGCCTGGTGCTGAAGAAGGCGATCCTGGGGAAGCGCAGGTCCTGGTGGGACATGAACACCCGCACCGGGATGAGGTTGGGCTCGCACAGGTGGTTGATGAAGCGGCTGATGTTGCCGTAGAAACGGGCATCGATGCAGTAAACCTCTCCATCCTGGGGAGAAACGGGGCAGAGCTTGTTAGGGCACGCTGGGCTTGGGAGTCACGGGACTAAAGAAATGATCGGGCTGTTGGTGTCTCCGTTAATACCCCGGAGAGCTCCGGGAACAGCCAGGGCAGGGCGCGCACTGCGGGTGTGGAAGGACTGAAAACACACACACACACACTTTGATAATCAATTTATATTCAACAGCACCCTGAAAAACGAGTTTTCTGCACAGCGCTCTGCCCCCACCCACCCCAAGAGCTGTTTTTTACGCTCTGGCACACCGCTTCTCCCAGCCCAAGCACCGGTTTGGCACAGTGGGACTGATGTTCAGTGCAGACACCTTACGGGTACCAGCCCCTGGATGGGGGAACAGGCATCTGTTCTGTCCTCTAATTGAACATGACAGCTGGGAAACACGAAGCCAGAGCCTGGAGAAAACACAGGGTTTTGCAGATAAGAGTGAAAGTGAGAACACAGAAATTCCCTTTCCAGAGAGCCCAGAGAGCAGTAATACTTTGTTTTCCTTGAAAATAAAAGAACCCCCTTCAGGGCTTTTTTATTCCAGCAGAGAATGACTGTGCAAAGCAGAAGCTTTAATTACAGCAGCTAATTTCAGTTGCAAAGAGGCCAAAAGCAAAAGGATCCATTAGTGGTGCTCCAAGTCCCTTTTGGAGAAGCACCTCGGATCGTTAATGGATGAGCTGTGCCAGGTCACACTCGGGGGTGCAGGAGCCCAGGAAAACATCCCAAAAACTGGGGGAGGCACCACCCCAACGGGCCTGGAGCACACACGGTGTCACCGGCTCCAATTCCATAAATCAATGATTTCAATGATTTCACTCCCTCAGTTTCATCCATGGGAATGCCACGGTGGGGCAGGAGGGCAGCAGCACTCCCACACCCACAGCAGGACCTGGGACACTCCATGATCACCTCACCCGGGGCTGTGAGCGACAACTCAAGGGACAGGGACAACAAATGACAACCCAGACAACAGCAATGACAGCCCAACCACTCTCACCACAGCACAAATCCATTCAGGCCGTTCCTTCCAGACACACCAGGACCTCGAGGCCCCTCCAGGGCTGGGATTCACACCCTTGGCAATGCCCCCATCACTCTGGAGGACACAGGACCTGCTGGCTCTGCCCTGCCCTTCTCTGCCAGGCCTGATGGGCAGCTTTAACCATCCCTCAGTGAATTGGTGCCTGCTTTTCTACAGGTGCTCCACCTTGGCCTCCCTCCCTGCTTCCTGGATGGCTTCCCAGGAGCCAGCACAGAGGTTCTCCCTCAGGGCTGCAAGAGGCAGGGCAGGGCCCCAGCGGGCTCTTGCTCATAAATGCACAAACCAGGCTGAAGTCCCTTTCAACTTCTTAATGACATTCTGACCCCCTGTTTTCACACCAGACTCATTATTTATCTTTTTTTTCAGCTCTCAAACGTGTGTTGCTTTAAAAAACAGAAGAGGGCAAAAAATAAAGCACAGCTTCTTTGTCACCAGCTGATGACAGAAACGAGGCACAGAGTGTTTTACAGCCTTCCTTGGAAGCCACCCCACTCCTGCGAGTCCCCAGCTCACCTTTTCTCACTTCTCCTTCCCCGGGGGGAGTCTGAAATCATGGCCTTGCTAAAAACTTTTAGATTGTGCTTTGCAAGGCCAGATTTCTGCCCTGAGAGCCCTCACAGAGCAGTGCAGGGAAACAAGCAGCAGGACAAGCCCCTGCCAGGGTATCTGATGGATCCTTTATGAGTGAACAGGGTTTGCTGGGGTGGTTTTTTTCAGTCTTTCAGCTCATCATCACTTTATGAAGAACTCAGAGAGCTGCCAATCACTCAGGTGCCACGTTGGGAGTACCAAACCCTGGACAATTGACCTCAGGATGCTCCAAGGGGTTTGACAGAAGAGCATCTTGCTCAGAAGTGGTGTGGGCAGCACCAGTTGGTTCTGCCGCTCTTTCAACCAGCCCTAAGCCTCACCTCAGCCACATTTCCACCAAAGCACAGCAACTGTGCTCTCTGCAGGATTTTGCTGTACATCAAGATGGAGACAAACTTTCTGTGGGCTCTTTTGGGGAGGCAGGACCTCGGGTTTGTCTCTCTGGACACCTGCAGACACCGTACCTTGTTGTCCAGGTCGAAGAGGTAGGAGTCCTCCTCACGGACATCGGCCTCGGAGTCAGAGATCAGCTCCCCAACGTACCTGTGGGCAAAGGACAGGCAGGAATGAGAGGCTCCTGTGATCACAGGTTTGAATGCTTCTTTTTGGGAAGAGAGGAGCACAGGGAGGCAGCCCAGCCACAGATGGGCGAGCACAGCCACAGTGCTGGTCAGCTCTGAGCCACCAAACAGAGCCCTGTTAACTTCCAGCAGTGAAAATCTGGCTCCAAATTCTTTTCTCTTCAGAGCAACACTTAAACAATATTAAAAATTACTTCAGTGATATCAAAACCACTTTAGTATTAAAAATCAATTTACATTTTTCCTGAGGAATAAGTTTCCTTTTGCAAATCTCTTTGTTGGCCAAGATCAACACACGAGTCCAATTCTCCTGAAGTTCCTGGTCAGACTCAGGTTGTCCCACAACCACGGCAGTGCTCGTGCTGTTCACACCCCAAAACAAAACATGTGTCTGCCCCTCCTGTATTTCCCAGGGTATTTCGAGCAATTATAAGCTACACAGCTTAAAAAGTTTTGGTTTGAAAGTCTTAGGTCCTGGCGGGATCCCTGGAAGGATCTGGGCTTCTTTCTCAGAATCAATCCGAGCTGTGATCCCAGCTGTGATCCCTGTTGTAAAAACAGGTGACAGGCAGGTCCTCCAAGCAGAATGATGCAGATTTTGCTTGGCCTGGGCTTGCTGAGAAGTCCCAAATGCACCCCCACCTTTCACAGCCAGAGGGGTCTTGGTTTGGTGCAAACCTCCCTTGCTGCAGGAGTCCCCACGGCACCGGTGTTCCCACATCTCCCCGTGTCCATTTTAAACAGTTTGGGACTGTCCAGGTTCAACACTTCCTGCCCTGAGCTGCCTTAGTCAAAATAACAGACTCAGAATGGAGGGACTGAGGGAGGATGTGAGACAGAAGCAGCAGCACAGCAGCTTTTGAGTGTCCAAGGACAGGGCTTGGAGCAATCTGGGACAGTGGAAGGTGTCCCTGCCTATGGGACAGTGGAGAAGAGATGGGATTTCAGGTCCCTCCCAACCCAAACCAGTCAGTGTTTCTGATTTTGGTGTGTCAGTGTTCCCAGCCTGCAGTGAAACACAAATTGCTGCAAGCAAAGGATTCACCACATGAATAAATATTCTTTGCAGCATCAACAGAACTCCCAAGACCAGCAGTCCTCTCACAGCATTCCTGCAGCCCTCAGGCACATTCCTGGTGTTAAACAACTGTCTCCAATCCCCCTGGGGCTCAAGGCAGCATTAACTCCCAGGCTGGGGAGAAGGAGAGCCAGGAAACACGAACCTGGAGAGGATCCCTGCGCTCTGTGACCAGGGATTTTTGGCTGTAGCTCCCAACTGGGAGCCTCCTGTTGGCCCTCACTGCTCTACTACTGGAAATCACCCACTCCTTGGAGGCCTAAACCACAGAAAGGTGGCCAGAGAGGGAGAGAAATTGCTGTGGAAAGGCCCAGCAGGCAGCAGCAGCTGAAAACAGCTGAATAATTCTGCCCAGAGAGGCCCCGGGACAGCCACTGCAGGATTATAACTCCATGAAATAAAATACCACAATCAAATTAAAAATAGTTAGTTTGATGCTCCTTTAAAGCCTATTTCTTGTAACTCGTTTCCTTTCCAAGGCTGTTCACAGATAGTAACAGGCTCCTGATTTTCCAGGCCCAAAGTTAGGGGAGGACATGCAAGGGGTGCACGTTCCTGCCCAAAAACCAGCAGGAGCCCCTTCATTTAAGAACTCCTGTGGTCAAGGCGGTGTCTTTCTTCCCAGCAGGATGTTCAGCACACTGATGGCAAATAACTCCATCCCAGAGCTTCACAGGGCCACGCAGCACTGCTCAAACAGGCTGGCCTTGAGTGAGGATGGAACTGGTGATCTTGGAGGTCTTTTCCAACCTTCACGATTCTGTGATCAGAGGGTGCTCCATGCAAAACCCCAGAGCAACAAGCAGTCCCCAGCACAGGCTCCGGTGCTTCCCCCACGATGTGGGAGCAGGGGGCCTGGGGCTTCTCTGCCTGAAGGTGTGGCTAAAACACCTGGCCTGATGCAGCTGGTACCTTCCTAAAGCACTGCTGAAGCAGAGAGCAAATATTCCAAACCCATAAACGGGTGCAAAAGGAACAGAGCAGATCCTCTGGTTTCTGCATCCCACTAATTCCCAGCCTTTCCAGCAAAAGTCAGCAGCAGCTGTGCTGTTTGCAGAAGGAGCAGCTCCACCACCTCCCAAGCATGAACAGAACAGATTCAAGCCAGCCCACAGCAAGAGCAGCACAGGGTGAGCAACAGCAGCTTCTGAGCAGCACCAAATTCCGAGGCCAGGGAGAAACCTGCACGTGAGCACAGCCCTGAGGAGCTGCAGAGCTCCGGGGGAGCCCAGCGGGGCAGGAGGGTGGCACTGCCACACCTCCCCTCGCCAAGCTGCTGCTTCCAGGGCTGTGCTGGAGGGACAGGAGGCAGCTACAGAGTCACAGAATGCTCACGCTTGGGAGAGACCCTCAGGATCATCGAGTTCAGTCATGAGCCCAGCACCACCACCACCACCCCAAACCACCTCCCCAGCTGCCACACCCAGATTCTTTTTGAGCACTCCCAGAGGTGGTGACTCCAACACCTCCCTGGGCGACTCATTCCAGTGCCTGGCCACTCTTTCAGCAAAAAGCCATTTTCTTATCTCTGATCCACAGCTCCCCTGGTGCAACTTGAGGCCGTTTTCCCTCGTCCTTTCACTGATTCCCTGGGAGCAGAGCCCGACCCGCCCCTGGCTGCCCCCTCCTGTCAGGGAGTTGTGCAGAGCCACAAGGTCCCCCCTGAGGCTCCTTTTCTCCAGGCTGAGCCCCTTTCCCAGCTCCCTCAGCCGCTCCTGGTGCCCGTGAAGAGTTACAGAATGAAGGTCACACCAATGCAATCATCCTTCCAAAGCACAGCAACAACCCCTGGACAAAGCAAGTGCTCTAAGCCAGGTGTTGAACACAAAATGCTCTTCCAGAGGAGCTGATCCCGGGATTTGCTGTGTCCTGGCAGCCCCGGGCACTGCCAGCACTGGGGCTGCTTTCCAGAGAGGAGGAAAAGAAGCAGCCAGGTCTATGGGATGCTCACAGAGAACCACAGGAAGGACTCACGGAGCAGAGGACCGAGTTGGTGAGTGAGGAAAGGAGTGCGTGGCACAAGGAGGAATGTGCATGGGCACGACGTTAATTAGCTCAGCTGGTTAGCAAGCAGCTCATTTAGATAACGAAGATAGTGCCCAGCACTGAAACGGTGCCAGCAGCTCCTGGCAAGGGTGGGGGCAGAGTCAGGCTGTGGGATCTGCACCCCATCAGCCCCACGTGCTCTGCAGTGTCTGTGCTCATCACACCTTCCCTGGGCTGCCTGCTCCTCCTGTGTGCTGCCCTTCCAGCAGGATTTGGTGAAGTCAGTGCCTTTTCTCCTTTGGGAGCAGTTTATTCACAGGCTCTGGCTCGCCCCTGGGCACTGCACCGGGACCTCTGGTACTTAAGGAAAGCCCTGCATGAGGACAGGCCTGAGCCACTCCCCACAAACAGCAGCTTTTGGCTTTATCTCTAAAAAAGTATTTTAGCAGCTGGCAGCTCCTGACATGGAAGAAATACTTGGCCAGTTTGCTGCAGAATTATCTTTTCCTTTATTTTTTCTTTAAAATACTGCACTAATCTCCCTCAATCCCCCACCCCAATTCCATAACACATCAACAACCAGTTCTAAAAACCCCCAGCACCTATTTCCACGATGAGCCCAGCCTTATTTGGAAGGTCTTCACTCTCTGTTGTATTGCAATGAAGAAAACACTTTCCAAACTATTTAATAAAGCACACATACCACTTTAAAGCCTAAAACCATGGGGTCTGATGACAGGTTTTTCACTTGACATAAATCTGAACATTTCTGTGCCTAAGTACTTTATTGAGTCAGGGCCAAAACGTGCTTAACCCCAAGTGCTTCACTGTTCTGCTGAATCAGACTAAAGCCAGAGCTGTGACACTGGAAAACCTCTGGAGAAGTCAGGATTGAAGCAGAGAAAGTTGTTCCAAGCTGCCCTGGCCCGCAGCGTCCCATATCCATGGCACATAAATGAGCTGAGCACATTTGCAGCACAACCCAAGTGTGCTTTTCCCCCATCGCTTGGGTTTCAGAGGGGGAAGAGCTGAGCCCAGACCCCAGCAAGACAGAGGGGGATGGAGAAAGCTCCACACTGTGAGGAAAAGGACAGACAGAGCAGGAAGAGGAGTCAGGAAACCTCTGGCTGAGGGCAGCAGCTGGGCTCGATGCCAGCTTGATTTGCATGAAAACCTCTCCCCTTAAAGAGGAGCAAAGCACGTGTGCCCTGGGGAAGTGCTGGATTTGGGAAGTGCTGGGGTTGCTGGGTTGATGGAAGCTGCACAACTTACTCGGGACTGGATTTGGGAAGTGCTGGGGTTGCTGGGCTGGTGGAAGCTGCACAACTTACTCGGGGCTGGATTTGGGAAGTGCTGGGGTTGCTGGGCTGGTGGAAGCTGCACAACTTACTCGGGGCTGGATTTGGGAAGTGCTGGGGTTGCTGGGCTGGTGGAAGCTGCACAACTTACTCGCACACAAAGGTTCCCAGAGGAATGTCCTGCATCGTCCGCACTCCCCAGCCCATCTTTTGTGTCCGGTAAAGCTGCAACCGAGTCCTGGGAAAGAGGAAAAGAGGAAATTAAGCCACGCTGACGGCAGCACTCCACGGAAAGAACGGATTTTCGTGGAGAGATGAGCAAAAAGCCAGCACCTTCCATCACCACGCACTCCCAGAGGATTTTAATATTCACCCTCCCGCTCTCACACTGCAGGGATGCTCCACTCCCACAGCTGCCAGCTGTGGGCAGATGCTGGCATGGAAACAGCCCAGGGAGAAGGGACAGGTGCCAGGCAGCCCCTTCTGCCTGCCCAGCTGCACCCCGAGGGGCTGGGGAAGAGGGGACAGGGCTGGATGCTCTGTGTGACGATGATTTATAGAGAATATCAGAATCCCACAGCATTTCCTTCCCCTCCATGCAGCCCTGGGGGAAGCAGGGAAGGTGGAAAGGGATTTAAGGCAGTGGAGCTGTGCAGGGAGCAGTGCTGAGGGGGAAGGCAGGGAGCTCCCAGGGACTCAAGAACACCTTGAGCTAAGTGCTCTGACCCCTCTGCCAAGGCCAGGGCATTCAGCAATTCCATCATATCCAGCTGTCTGGCTGAAAGACAAGGAAGAAACGCTGCAACTTGAGACTTCTTGGTGTAATAGCTGCTCTGTGGAATTCTACTGATGGGTTTATAGGCAGAGAAACAATCCTGTAAGTCATTCTGCCTCGTGCTCAGCCAGAACTTGAGTTAAGTGCAAGATGAGCAGTCTCCAGGGCTAGGAAAAGCTTGCTCTGTCCCTGAGGGAACCAAAACCCACTCTCAGCAGCGCTGTTATTGGAATTAAGTGAAATCTGATGCTCACCTTAACTTCACCCTGTTGCTTTTCCCAGTACTTCTCTTCCCCCACCCACTCCCTGCTGCACTGTCAGCTCAAACCACGGGATGTGAATCCCATCCTGTTTGCCCACAGCTTCACTGGGGCAAACCACGACCTCAGGAGAGTGATTGCTCTCAGAGAAACTGGGTCTAACACTGGCTTTGGGGAAGCTCCCCCAGGTTTTGCCTCGTCCATCAGAGCAGAGCCCAGCTCAGGTCTGGGCTCTGCACCGGAGCCGACGCCGGCGGCAGCGGGGCCACGACTCCGAGCTGAGGCTGCCAGCTGAGCTGGGCCAGGCTGCCAGCTGGATACGTGTGCTCTGCCAGGCAGAGTTAATTTGAGTCAATCTGATAAAGGAAGCACTGAAAATGGAGCAGCAGCACCCCTGTGTCAGCTGCAGCCCCACAGCAGGAGCCTTCCCCGCTGCTTCCCCGGGGACCGCGGGCTCTGCCCAGCACCTGACCCTCCTCCCCAGCAGAGCTGCTCCCCCCAGCTCGTGGCTGGGCTTCCAACCCTTCCCATCTTTCAGAAAAAACGCTTCAGCAAGGCAAAAAATGCAAAAGCAACAGCTCTGGCTGTACAGCTCCTAAAGAAACACCCACGGAGGCACCGGAGCTCGGGAGCTTGGCAGGGAAAACCAGGGAGAGGTAAAGTTCTGTGGAAACACATCGAGTTTCTTCCTTGCTTATTTTTAACATTTCAAAATGTCATTGAAACGACAAAGCTTGCAAAAAGAGTGTTGTCAGCACTATAAAAAAATTCCAAAAAGTCTTTTTTTTTTTTTTTCCAGTGGGATCCCTTTGAGCTTAGTGCAGTGGCAAACTCCTCCACAGCACAGGTCCAAACCAAAACACTGACATTTTTAGCCAGGCACCAAAATCCCACCGGTCTCACCTGGAGCAGCGAGGCCAACAGGTGTTCATGTATCCCCTTCAGGGGGAATCATGCCAATAACTTGGACATTTTAAGCAGCCCAGTCTGGGCATGCTGGCCTGTATTTCTGCTCTAGACTGCTGGCTCACGAGATCTTCTGAATTAAGATTTGCAGCTGTGTTGCTGTCATGTCCTTCTCAGCTCTCCCCCTGAGACACCACACTTGGGCTGTGCATGCAAACCCACAAGCCATTTGTGTGTTTTATGGTCAGCTGGTGAAAGAACACTGCAGTTCCCACCTGATGGTGCCATGGGCAGGGTGCAAATATTAACTGAGGTGTTAATTGAGCTCATCAACCCACTGCTGCTTCATTCCCACCGGCAGCACGCAGGAACCCCCTTCCATCCCACCAGCCCCAGCTCCTGTGCTGGGTTTTGTGGGTTTCTGGGTGAGCTGAGAGCAGAAAGCTCATGGGTTTGGGGTCGGTCCTGCCCGGATCAGCTGTGTTTGGCCCCTCCTGCTCACCTGAGGCCGTTCTGCACCACCCGGTTCCTGCAGGTTCTCCAGCACGAGCACGCGTGGTTGCACTCGAAGATCAGGGGGGGCTCAGCCATGTTGAACTCAGGCAGGAGTCGGCCATCCTGAAGGAGAGAACCACCCCAGACTCGGTTATTTGTCTGCTCCTGGGATCCCCAAAACCACAGGCAGAAATTCCCCCCAGGGTAAACACAGGCCAGAGAACCCCACGGTGGAGTCGTGCCCCGACCTCCCCAAACCCAGCGTCAGAGCTCAGGCTCTGCAGTGGTTTTGCTCCACCCTGACAGCAGCACAGTCACCCACAGCTGACAAACAGCCAGAGAATTTAGATTTTTGCTGCCTGGCATCACCCTACACAGCACTAAAAAATATCTCCCAGTGCTGTGCAGAAAACTGGTGTGCATCACCATCATCATGGTTATTGTCATTTGCTGTGCTGGAGGGGAGAAGTGGATGCTTAGCCTGCCTTTGGAATAAAGCCTGAGCTTCCACAGTCCAAGGCCAGTACACCCAAGTTCTGTGAACCACATTACCTTCCCAAATAACACTCCCAAAAAATTCAGTTCAAGTATTTACCAACATACAGGATTAAGGAAGTGACGGATGCAATTTATCATATTTAACAAATTTGGCTTTTAAGGCTTGAGAGGTGTAATCACCTATTAATGCGTAAATAAAATGGCTACAAAGCCAAGAAAGATGCCAACATTCCCCGTGGGAGAAACCTGCAGAGATTCACAGAACTTCTGATCTTTGCAGCACCTGCCCAAAGATGAATCTCCAAACCTCCCTGGAGGGTTGAAGCATTTACCTGAAACAAACCTGACTTCTGGCAGTGTGGCAGTGAAAACATCTTTACTTTGCCTTCATCCAGAAGAATCACAATAAATAAAAGCAGCTAAAAAAAAAATTCTCTCTCTACTCCCTTCCCCTTGTTTACATCTTACAGCACTTTCCACGTTGCTCTGAAATGGAAGCTGATTTCACGCGTGGGTTATTAAATGCTCCCTATCACATGGGTGTAATTAATGGCTCAGCTGGCACGAGAGGAACACAATAAATAACACAAGAAAAGCTGCCCTGAGCACACAGTTTGGATTATCTCAGAGCTGAGACTACAACTTCAGGCATTTTAAGTCAAAAAGAAAGGAGCTGGAATTCCAGAAGCAGGGAATGGTTTGGGTTGGAAGGGACCTTAAAGCTCATCTCATTCCAACCCCTTCCATGGGCATGGACACCTCCCACTAGACCAGGGTTGCTCCAAGCCCCGTCCAACCTGGCTCTGAGTTGTGCAAGGAACTGAATTAGGCAAAACTGAGCTCTGAAGCCCTGGTGTGAGCCAGGAGGGGGACACCTATGTCCTCACCTTGTCGTACCAGCAGCGCATGCTGAGCTGGCCACACATGCAGTTACTGGAGGAGCAGTCGTCTATGCAGACACAATACTGCAAGAGAAGCAAAGGGTTAATTCCACACCACTCACACAACTGAAACCACATCTCCTCCTCTTGCTGCAGCTCCTTGGCCGGAAGGATCAGCAGCTCCACCATTCAGTGGCAGTTTAACTCCATTATTTATTCCTCGGTGCACTGAGCACCAAAGGACTCTGCCTTGCAAGGAGGGACCTCATTCTGAGCCAGCCCCACTGCTCATGGGAGGATGTCCCCGTTACTAACCCTCCCCCATGCCCTGAGAGCTGCTCTCCACACCTGGGGACAAGGAAAAAGCTCCAAGGAGGGACCAGAGCTGGGAGATGATGCAACTGTGCTCAGTCCTCCCCTTGCTGCTTCCCGCTTCCCACTCCGGCTGGCTGCTTCCCCAGCATCCCGCAGCCAGCACAGCCCCACCAGCAGCTGCTGCACAACAGGGACTGGCCACGGGAAGGTCACTTCAGCCACCTCAGAGCTGTGCCCAGCAGGGCTCACCCTCACCCTAAACTTCCCCACCTCTGCTTTTCCCACCCGGCCCTTCCAGGACTGCAGCATCACAGCCAAGACCTCGGCCTGGGTGCTGCAGTCCATGGGAAAGGTCTCCCAACAAATCCCTGACTCTCCAGCCTCAGAACAGAGGACAAGGATAAATGGGAGCCACGGCAGCCAGCAGCAGATGGCCAGTGCTACAGCTGAACACAGAGCTCAGATTAAGCCTCAAAACTGAAGAAAACCAAAATCCCATCTCCTATGTCAAGAACTGGAGGTGAGGAACTCAACCGTAGCTGGAATTTGATGGCAATGTCAGGACTCAACATTCCCGACTGGAATGCCAAATCTGTTCTGAGGAGCCCTGCACAGCCCGGAACAGGAACAAACCAGGATCCCTCACCTGTAAATGAGTGATGTTCCTGTCAATGTCCATCGGGGAGGTGACACAGTTCTGTGACACGTATTTGTAGTTGCTGGGACAGGGCTCACTGTCCACGGAATTGACACAGGGAATGGGGATCCGCTCGTAGCCCCGGGCAATGTCTCTGTCAGTGGAGAAAGGGCTGTCACAGAAGGGAAGTCGCCCCAGAGAAGGGGCCATTCAAATGCCATCCTTGAGCACTGAGCACTCAAAGCCATCCAGACTAGAACAGAGCTCAGGCTTTCCCACCCTGCCTCACAGATGGTTCTTCGTGCTGGTGAATATTTCCATTTGGAGGATGGATTTGCAAAGCGTGGACTGAATCAGCATGGGCTTAGTTCTGGCTAAGCTCACACTGACCTTCACACCAATTCTTTCTTAAACCAGGCCCCCGGCCTTCCCTGTGCAAGGGCTCAATTTCATGACCCACAAGCAAAGCCAGCCCTATTCTCACCTGCTCACCACCTTCTCTATCTGGGCAGGCTTCTCAGAAGATGATTCTTTGAGAGTCTTGTTCATCTGTAGGGCCACCCAGACCTGAGAGTTAAGGCTGGAGCACTGCAGCGGGGTCTCACCCTCCTTGTTCTTTAAAGTGACATCCGAGCCACGGGAAAGAAAGAGACTGCAAAACAGCAAGGAAGGATAAGGATTCCCCAGGAGAAACCAGGCAAGGGGAAACTAAGCTGAATCACATCCTCCAGCCAGCCCTTAAGGGACGAGGAAGAATCTGTAGTAGTGAATAATCACCTGAGTTTTCTTTATTTAGCATGGTTCAGTGAATCCTTCTGACAGAAGCCACAGACTGGAGCTCTGGGCACCCATGAGAGCTCTGGGCAAACCTTGCCTTGCTTCAGGTACCTTGCTGGTACCAGCCTAACTTCAGACAGGCTTGAAACTCTCTCTGGCAGGGAAAGATATGGGGTGGGAAGAGTAGGCTGGAAATGGAAGAGTCCCACAGGAAACTGGTGTTGGACTTGGCCCTCGTTTATACTCACCAGCTTTTGGTGAGAGCATGATGGCTTTATTCAGAGCAGGGATGAAGCAAAGGAAAAGCCCTGTTACCATGCTAGTTGTGGGGAAAAAAAAGCTTTAATCAAGGAAGCCTGACACCTTCCTGCTGGGAAGCCCAGGCTGAGCACAGCCCCTCAGACTCCAGAACACGCCACGTCTGCCGAGCAGCTCTGGCAGCAGCTGGTACCTCGCGCCCACCACTCCTGGGAGCAAAACAAGCCCTCCATCCCAATCCTGGGCTGTGTGTGAAGGCCAAAGGCATTCCAGAGGCTCTCCTGAGCCTGCCGGGCAGCAGCCAGCGAGGCAGGGAGAGGGGTGAGCAGTGCACTTACACCACACACTCGTAGCGGTTCTCTCGGGCCGCGATGTGCAGGGGCGAGTCGCCGTGGATGTTCACGGCGTGCAGGTCACACTTTGCTGCCAGCAGGATCTCAGCGATGTCAACGCAGCCAGAAAAAGCAGCCCAGTGCAAACAAATGTTCTCCTCCTGGAGGGAAAGAGAACAGAGCAGAGATTGTTTAAAACCCCCTGGCTTCGGGACCTCACCCTCCTCAGCTCCGCACCTGCGGCGTTCAACGTGTGGCTGCCGTCCCCACGCTGCTCCTTCTGGCTGGGAATGGACAGGGAAACCTTGGAGCAGCCAAGGAGGGAGCTCCCACTCCATCCACCTCGACACACCAAGCACAGGGAGGCTGCACACAACGCAATCCATCACCTTCCCTACACGCACACAGACAGCTCGTCTGTCTCTAAGCCACAAACCAATCTGGATCAATCCGGGAAAGAGGTGACAGACGTGAACAAACATGCTGGAAAAGGCTGGAAGCTGAGTTTCCCCAGCCCCAAACAGCCAGGAAAGCTACTGTGCCTCCCAGGGCTGCAAAATTAAGGAGAAAAACAGCACAGCACGAAATTAAGGAGAAAAAGAGCACATAGGGTATGTGAAGGTGCCAGAAAGAGAACCAGGAGCCACGGGGTAAGCAATCAGTCTGACTCCAGGCATGTCTTAAATACTGTATGTACTCATCTCTCACCAGCAGCACTGCAAATAGCTGAACACTCATCTTTCTGATGGGGATATTTTAAGTGATGATGCTGTTTTCTGTTACACTGCAATTTGCAGCACACGTCGATCCCTTCCCCACGACAGGCTCTGAAGACGTCGATGACAACAGTGAAATGATAGTAATGATCACACAGCTATTCTCTTTTTCTCTTCTTTTTAAAGCAAAAACAAAGCTGCTGCTGGAGTGTCTGAGCTGTTACCACGTAACTTAAGGTCCTGCCTTAAATGGGGAGCTACTGCCACACACCAGGGAGGGGGAGACACTCTTCTACCCAGCTCCTGCCTCCCTTTATGGTATCATCTAGAAAAACCCCATATCAATCCACAGAAAACATCCATCCTGTGGGTTGCACCCACATGCTGCAGCTCAGACAGGTCACAGACACCTGGCCTGGGGCTCTGCCTTGCATTGCTCCTGCCTAAAAGGCAGCATCATCTCAATCAAAAGCGTTTCTCCCAGAGTGGGATGTTTCCCAGCACGAGTGACATTTGTCCTTAAGCACATCCATCAGGACAGCCCAGCTGCAGGTCCGGGAGGGATGTGTGACACGCACAGCTGTTAAGAGCACAGTTTTCTTTCAAGTAAATTGTTGGCTGAGTTGATTTGATGTTCATCATTAACGTGTGATCTTGAAGCTGTGACAGATCAAACGAGTCCGTTTTGTTCCGAGTCAGCAATCAGATGGAACAGCCCAAAAAGCCCCCTCTCGCCTCGTTTTTAGGAACAGGATTGGATCCAGACCTGCCTGGGAACTGCCTAAGTGTGCTGGTTTTGGCTGTGGTTTCTTCCCAGTGGCTGGTGGGGGGCTGTGCTGAACACAGGGGTGGTGACACAGGGATGGTTTTGCTGTTGCTGAGCAGGGCTGACACAGAGCCCTCCTCCACACCGGGGAGGAGACTGGGGGACACAGAGAGCTGGGAGGACACAGCAGGACAGGTGACCCTGACCAGAGGGATATTCCAGACCATCTGACATCAGCTCGGGATATAAAGGGGGGGAAGAAGGAGGAAGGGGGATGTTTGGAGTGATGGTTTTTGTCTTCCCAGGTCACCGTTCTGTGGGATGGGGCCCTGCTCTCCTGGAGGTGCTGAACACCTGTCCAGCCATGGGAAGAGGGGAATGAATTCCCTGTTTTGCTTTGCCTGTGTGTGTGGCTTTGGCTTTCCTTACTAAACTGTCTGTATCTCAAGCCAGGAGTCTTTTTCTACATTTTACCTTCTGATTCTCTCCCCGTTGGGGCTGTGAGGGGCTCAGTGATTGGCTGAGGTTAAGCCACACAATCACAGAGACACAGAAGGGTTTGCTTTGGTTTGGGTTGGAAGAGACCTCAAAGCTTATCCAGTCCCAGCCATGGGCAGGGACACCTTCCACTATCCCAGGCTGCTCCAAGCCCTGTCCACAACCTGGCCTTGGACATTTCCAGGAATGGGGTGACACCACACTTCAATATCCTTACAGACGCCAAGGAAAAAATGAGAAACATAGTATTAAGAAAAAAGAGGAGCCGTGCTGATACAATGACTCTCCTGAAGAAGCTGGGAGAAAAGCAGACAGTATCTCCTTTGTATCCTCTCCATTTCCTTGTAAATCCCTGGGAAAGCAGCTGGCACAGCCCCACAGGCAGCGCTGTGGGTCCCACGGGGCTCCCAGGGACTCAGGCACTGGGTGCATCCCACTGGAGCAGGATTTATGGAGGTGAAGAGCAGGCCAGGAGCCAGCTCCAGCCTGGCCATGTTCTGGACACATCAGAGCTCTGTGATGGTGATGCCCAGGAAAAGCCAGACTTTGAGAGCTGCTGGCAGAGTGCCCAGCCCATCCAGAAACACAAATACGAGCTCATTCCCCCCAAAAGGCACACAGGGTGCCCCTAACCCATGCCCAGAGTCACTGGCCTGGGACAAACATGGAGCTGGTAGGTCTGGACTTGAGGGGATCTGCCTGGTGCAGTGTCCAGTGGACCCAGAGGGATGGGAATCGGCGAGGCTGAGAGCTGAGAATTCCAAAGAGCATCCTTACAGGCTGTGACAGAGCAGCTGCAGGGAAAGGACATCCCACCAGCTGCCAAACTTCTTCCCAGAACACAGGAAAACTCTCTCACTCACACTGTGGCAGGGGACTGAGCCCAAAATCTATCACCTCGGGCGTGGCTAGGGTTTAAACAGAGATTGTTTGTAATTCCCAAAGGAGATTCCAGAGGAGCCTTACGTTGTCACGGATGTTGATGTCCGAGCCCTTGGCCAGCAGCAGCTTCACCAGCTCAATGTGCTTGTACTCCGTGGCCCAGATCATCGGCGTCCAGCCCCCGTCATCCTGGACCGGGACAGCAAAGGGTGACACACAGGACAGACACAGCCTCCTGCGGGCTCCCCACGCGCCCCTGCCCTCCCCCTGGCTCTCTCTCTCCATTTCCCTTCTGTCTGTGCTGCTGCAGGTCCCTCAGGCCCTGCAGGACCCGGCGTGACTGGAGCGGCACACCTGAGCCAGCTGGAGTTTATTCCAGCTCAGCAGGCTGCCATTGCATCTCCGGCTTGCCCAAGTACGCTGGCTGTCCAAAAGGCACTGTGAGCACCCAGGCTGTGTAAAAGATCTTACAGAAACTCCCTGAGAAGCTTGGAGAACCTGCCCTTGCCTCAGGTGCAGCTCTGTGTCACCCCACAGCAATGGGCAAACCCCACAATGACCAGTGCCAGGCAAGCCCCATCCCACACCATTGTCCAGGATGCCCCCACCAGGAAAAGCACAGGGACACCCTGGAGCAACAGGCTCCACAGCAAAGTCAGGGCCAAGGAGAAACTGCAAACCAAGGGAAGCTTCCCTGAAGGCAGTGAGGGGATCACCCTCCCCGGCAGACGGGAGGCCCACGGAATTGTCACCCCGGAATCATTTGGAGGCGTCCCCCGGCAGCAGGACCGTACTTGAGTGAGCCCTGGGCAGACAGCACAGTGCTGAGGGAGGCCTTGGCCTGGGAAAAGCAGCTCCTGCCCCAGGGAAGGCCTCACCTGGCAGTTGACATCCATCTTCCCGTTGGAGAGCAGGTACTGAACCACGTCATAGTGCCCCTTCTTGGCTGCCAAGTGCAGACACGTGGAGCCCTCGGCATCCTGCATGCAAGCACAGAACAAACCCTCAGGGATGCTCAGGAACAGCAGAGAAGTTCCCAGATGGAGCAGAGAACTCCAAAAGCCCCCAGCCCACTGGCAGGAGGGCAGAGAGCAGGAGCCGGGGCCAGCACTGAGCAGAGCTTGGGAGCTGCACACCAAAGAGGTGCCACCCGTGCAGAGAAGGAGGCTGAGAGTGCAAAGGGCTTTGCAGAGCCTGGCAAAGGTACCAGCCCCAAACCTTGGCAGTGATTCCCCCCTTCCCCACTCCTCTCCATGTGCTGGAGAGCCAAAGGGAAGCAGAAATCCCTGACGCAGGCAAAGTTTGCACTTTACATCAGAAAAGTCGCCTTGTCTCAACTTGAAATGCTCCATTTCTCCAGGATTTTTGCTGGGTTTTGTTAGCCCAAGGCCTTATCCCAGCACCTGGCAGCAGGGCACAGGGGTGTGGTGTCTGTCCCCAGCCTGCCCACAGCCATCTGCCCAGACAGGAGATAAAAAACAACCCCGAAGGTCGAAAGGAAAAATGCCTTTGGGAGCTGGGAATACAAGGTCTGGAGGAGATGGACAGGCTGTGAGTCACGATGGAGATGCTCCCACTCTCACACCAAAGATCCCTCTGGCTGCAGCCTGATTTTATCAGGCATTTATATCCCAAGAGCTTAGCACAGAGCAAGGCCCAGAGAGCAGGAAATCAGGAGGATGAAACAAGAGACTGAAAACCAAACGACTCCTTCCAGCTAAATCCCTGGAAGCACCACTGGAGGTGAGAGCTTTGGGATGGAGCTGATGTGATGCAGGGTGAGGGAGCAACGCTCTCAGCAAGGAGGGGACATCTCAGGTCAGGGATTGCAGCATGGGGGCTCCTTGGGACACAGAAGGAGTTTCTCCACCCCTGTGAGTGCCTGCTCCATCTGAATAATTCCACAACTTTCCCCTTGGATTGGCAAGGGCCAAGCGCAGCTCCTCAGCCCTGGGAGAGCAGGCAGATTTTATCGTAAAATCTCTTCAAGGTTTGAGTGGGGCTTTTCCATCCTGGTAACAGGACCAACAGCTTCACCCGGGGGGCTGGGAAGCCCCCACCCAGCTCCCTCTCCTGCAGCCCCAGGGTTCCACACACACCTGCCCCAGGTTAGGGCTGGATTTCCCACGGAAGCAGCTGGAGCTGCTTCCAAACCAACGCTGCTGCTCTCAAACAGAGGCCTGAGCTGGTGCAAGGAACTAATTAACATGGTAAACCAGCCCAGTCCTCAGATGTGATCTCAGGCTTCTAATTTGCTTTTGCAAGATCAGAATTTATCTCCTTCCCTTTACCTTCAGAAGCACAAACTCCCCTCTTTTCCCCTCCACAGGAATAAATCAGGTGAGAGATGTCTGGGCTGCTCCAAGACGCTTGGGACAGTGGCCAGCATGAACCCACATGTGCCCGTCCTGTCCTTTCCCCCTTCCCAGCTCGGAACCAGCCTCCCAAGGATCCATTTTTAAGGCTTGGATTGGGCAGCACTTGGTACCTTGGGCAATCCTGCCAGTTCCTTCCCAAACCCAGCCAAGAGCAGCAGGTTGTGACAATAAGAAGTTCACATGGGGAGGGTTCCTGTGCTCCAAATAGCATTTGATTTACGGGACTAATAAATGATCTGTGTATTTTCCAAGACTGCAAAGCAACCAGAGCATGCTAAAGGCAAAGAGACAGCTGCATTTCATTGTTTTGGTTTAAATTAAGGGGTAGAGTTTAAAGACGGGGTTCAATTTTGCCACTGCAGCGTGACTGCGAGAATCCACACATCAGTCCTTTGGAAAGGAAAGCTTCCTCTGTCATTTTTCCTGGCTTGGCAAGCACCTAATTACCAGCCCATTTTAAAACATCACCCCAAAATTCTCATTATTAGAGTCTACAGAGAAGGGAACTCTGAAATCCAACTCCACTGCAACGGATTTGTGACACTAAGACTTAAGAAATCAAATCCCCCTGACATTTGGTGCCATAAACTAATGGAACCAGTGGCAACACTTGCCCCAAACAGCTCATGGCCAGCAGGAAAACGAGATTATGACACCTCCAGCCTTTGCTCTAAGATAAACCAGCCCATTTCTCCTCAGCTTGGGCACTTCCACCCAAAACTCCAAGACAGAAACGTTGGACAGAGGCTTCCTCGGGAGAAAAAGATAAGGAATAAACTGCTACCTTGGGATCTACGAGTGCTCCGGCCTTGATCAGGTATTTCACAGTTTCCAGGTGGTTGTTTTCCGCTGCTTCCATCAGCGGGGTCCTCTGGTCCTCGGAGCAGGTGTCAATGTTAGCACCAGCCTGTCGGGAGGACAAGGACAATCAGCAGAGGAAGGATGTGGGAGTAGAGATTTAATAACAAGACTTTTCCTGAAATTTAGCCACGTTAAGCAGGGGAATAAAGAATAAAAAAGGAGAAATAAAACCAGGAAAGAAGGCAGTGCAACCCCACCTGCTCTGGAAACAGCACACACTGCCTGCCCCCTCTCCTGCCTTCCCCAGCCAGGAAGGAACTGTAAGGGAGCCAACAGCTGGTATTAAATAACTCCTGTTATTAATAGATTTTGTACTCCTACTTCCTAGATATTGTTTGTGTAACAATTTGGAAGAATCAGCCTCCTCCTTTTTGCAGCAGCTTTGTTTTCCCCAGTCTATCATTTAGACTAAAACAACCAGCTCTTCTCAATGTCACAAGCAGTAGGAACAACTTGCTGATTGCAACAGAAGCAGGAGCTGTAAAAAATATCCTGGGGATTGGCTAAATATTCCTGTGGAAGGCAATGGCACCATTTCCACAGAGGTCTCCGAGCAGATGTTCACTTCAACCCAGAGTGCCTTCAACCAAAACCTCACTCTTTTCCAACCTGTGGCTCTGTCAGGTCATCCTGCTTGCTTTAACCCTTGGGCTGAGCTCAGGAACCACCCAAAACTCAAACCCAGAAGGTCTCAGGCACACAGCTCTTGGCAGGTGTGTGTGTGTGAGGCTCAGACCTGTTCACAGCAGCTGACTCAGGTTCACCTGGCACAAGGAGTTGCTTTCAGGTGCCTCCCACTGAATTCCTTTGACTCTTTTGCACAGCCAGAGCTACTTGAACCAGAGCAGAGGAGAGGCATTTCACGTGGAACAGGCTGGGACCATTCCCAGCCAAACTGGCTGGTGCAGAAGCCAGGCATCAGGGAGAGACAAGATGAAGCACTCTGGAAACAAACCAACCCTACTGAGAATTAATTTGTTTGTAATATCTCAGAAGTTTTGCTCCTTTTCCTCATTCCACTGTCTTCACATGCAGTAATCTCAGTGAGAGCAGCCATTGCTGCCTTCAAACAGCACTCAGAAGCCTCCAGTTCCAGGTGCCGAAATGCACCATCCCCGCAGGATCATTTTCAAGGGGGAGTCACTGCTGCCTTCTCAACGGCCCTCTAAGGTTTCCCAATCCCACAGGGTAAAGAAAACACACTTCCAGTCACTCCAGAGCAGGTACACCAGTACAAAGAAGAAAAACTGTAACTTTTTAAATCCTTTCTCTTCTTCACATCCTTTTGGAGAAGGCTCAACAACATCTCTACAGCTTTGACCATCTTCCCTCAGTCAGAATCCAAATCTCAGACAAGAAACCAAACTTGCATCTTCCCTTCGCTCCTTTCCACATGTGAGACATTCACACTGCAGAGGAAAATCCTGCTGGAGTTCCTCAGGTTTTGACAGAAGGGAAGGCAGGGCCTGGCAGCTGCCAGGCTCCAGAGCCTCACTGCCCTTGTCACAAAGAGCAGCCCGGCCTGGAGGTCAAAACCAAGAGCTTGGAGATCCCCTGCAGCCTGGCAGCACATCTGGCACTGCAGCCGGCCTGTGCTGGTGCTGGCACATCTGGCACTGCAGCCAGCCTGTGCTGGTGCTGGCACATCTGGCACTGCAGCCTGGCAGCACATCTGGCACTGCAGCCGGCCTGTGCTGGTGCTGGCACATCTGGCACTGCAGCCTGGCAGCACATCTGGCACTGCAGCCGGCCTGTGCTGGTGCTGGCACATCTGGCACTGCAGCCAGCCTGTACTGGTGCTGGCACATCTGGCACTGCAGCCTGGCAGCACATCTGGCACTGCAGCCGGCCTGTGCTGGTGCTGGCACATCTGGCACTGCAGCCAGCCTGTACTGGTGCTGGCACATCTGGCACTGCAGCCTGGCAGCACATCTGGCACTGCAGCCGGCCTGTGCTGGTGCTGGCACATCTGGCACTGCAGCCAGCCTGTACTGGTGCTGGCACATCTGGCACTGCAGCCTGGCAGCACATCTGGCACTGCAGCCGGCCTGTGCTGGTGCTGGCACATCTGGCACTGCAGCCAGCCTGTACTGGTGCTGGCACATCTGGCACTGCAGCCTGGCAGCACATCTGGCACTGCAGCCGGCCTGTGCTGGTGCTGGCACATCTGGCACTGCAGCCTGGCAGCACATCTGGCACTGCAGCCGGCCTGTGCTGGTGCTGGCACATCTGGCACTGCAGCCTGGCAGCACATCTGGCACTGCAGCCAGCCTGTGCTGGTGCTGGCACATCTGGCACTGCAGCCATCCTGTACTGGCACATCTGGCAGTGCCCAGCTCTGGCTGTGCTGAGGCACGGATCCCCACCTGCCCCACAGTGCCCTGCATCCAATCCTGCCCTCCTTGCCTGGAGGACAGGCCAGAGGGACAATCTCAGCTGTGTCCTCCAAGCCCTCCCATTGTCCTGCCCCACTCCTCCCTCAGCAAAGCCCGGGATCGAGGAGGTTTTTTGCAGGAGGGATTTTCCACTGCTGATTTCCGTGTGGGGCAGACCAAAGCCCACAAAAATGGCTCGTACAGAGGACTGGAAGTGCAGACAGACCTGAATGAGCATATGGCAGATGTCCACGTGGCCAGACTCGGCGGCAGCATGGAGAGGGGTTCTCTTACTCTGATGCTCCATTTTAAAATTAGGGTCAATTCCATCCACTGCAAAACAGAGCAGAGACGCTTTCAACCACAATTCAGAGATTGAAGTGTAACAGGAGAATCATGTCTCAACCAAAGGCTTTTAAAGGATGGGTTCCCAGCCCGTCCTCAGCCCTGCTCACGTCTCAGTGCATGTTTCACCAGAAAGCTCCCAGGGCACTCCCCTGAACACTGAATATGCAACAGCCCTCAAACCCAGAGCTTAGAAACACCATGGAATTCAGTACCTTTTTAAGGCATTGCTATCTCTCCAAAGGCCACGTCCCTCAGATTCACAACTCACCTCAAAAACACCACACGAGGATAAAAAGAAAAAAAAACACTGCTTGGTTTAAAGCAACCCAGAAATTGGGAACAACAAAGAGTTGGCACCACCTGGATCCCTGGAAGTGTCTCACCACTGTTAACTGCAATTAATATCAGTGATCCTTGTTGCACCCCTGCAAAGACAGAGCTGCAACATGGGTGGAATTTGTCCACACAAGCTGAGGATCTGGCCAGAGATTCTCACAGCTGTGCAGAGGCTGACAGATGATGCTGACAGCCAGACAAAGATGTCTGGGCATGATAACACGTTGTGTATGATGAGGCTGTAGTTAAATATCAATGAGTAACATTTCTGTGCTATTGAAGACAGGAACAATGGAGCAAACACTTTCTAGACTAAAAAAAAAAAAAAAAAAAGAAGGAACTGATAAAGGGCAAGAACAGACTAAAACCAAAAATGTACAGCAAAGTACTGGAGTGGAAAGGAAGCATCCTGAGGAAACATTGAACATTGTGTCCTTCAGAGGGGGAGATTCCCGGGGAATATTGCTTGGTAAAAACAAGCTCAGCAGCTCGAAGGCATCTGGTGACAGGCAGCTCTGTACCCCAAAACAAACCCCATGGACTGAAGGCTCTTCCTTTTTGCTCTCTTGCTGATGGGTCTTGGCTTAAGCTGACTCCCATCTTTTCCCTCTCTACTGGATACCAATATGGACCCACTGCATGGAGAGGGGATGGGGAAAACCACATGGAGGTCATTTTGGGGACACAGCCAGCTTGTCTGGATAAACCCACGCGCAAAAACTGACACGAGTGGGGAACAGCGCACACTTCCCAGGGAGATGAAGCTCTTTCCAATGACACATCCCTTGCAGGAGTGTCTCTGCTCCAGCTCCACTCCCTGGGGGCAGTGGGAAGTGGTGCCATGCTGGGAAGTGGCCGCTGGCACTGCCTGGCAGGAGCTGGGAGTGCTGCCAGATGGGCCCTGGGCCGGGGAGGAGGCACCTACCCAACATCAGCAGGACCTTCTGCAGCTCCCCTTGCCTGGCAGAGAAGTACAACTGCTTCGGGTGGAACCGCAGCTTCTTGGGCCTGCAGGAGCGGGGAAAAGGTGGAATTAATGGAATTAATCCCCAGGGAAAACAGCCAGGGATGTCACTCCCCCACTGCCACCCATGGGCGTGACAAAGTCTGGCCTAGGGAGTTCTGGGCTCATCCCCCAGCGTGGGCAGCAGGGGAGGGGGGTTCTGCCCCTCTGTCCCGCTCAGGTGAGACCCCACCTGCAGAGCTGCCTCCAAATCTGGGATCCCCAACGTGAGGAGGACGTGGAGCTGCTGGAGTGAATCCAGAGGAGGCCACAGAGCTGCTCCAGGGGCTGGAGCCCCTCTGCTCTGGAGCCAGGCTGGGAGAGCTGGAAGTGTTTACCCAGAGAAAAGAAGGCTCCAGGGAGAGCTCAGAGCCCCTTGCAGGGCCTAAAGGGGCTCCAGGAGAGCTGGAGAGGGACTGGGGACAAGGGATGGAGGGACAGGACACAGGGAATGGCTTTTTTCCCCCTGAAAGAGGGGAAATTTAGGATTAAATATATGAAAGAAATCCTTCCCTGGGAGGGTGGGCAGGCCCTGGCACAGGGTGCCCAGAGAAGCTGTGGCTGCCCCTGGATCCCTGGCAGTGTCCAAGGTCAGGCTGGACATTGGGGCTTGGAGCAGCCTGGGAGAGAGGAAGGTGTCCCTGCCCATGGCAGGGGGTGGAACAAAGTCATCTTTAAGGTCAGTTCTAACCCAAACCTTCTGTGATTCTCTGATTCTGTGATTCTCCAGAAAAACAAG
This sequence comes from Struthidea cinerea, assembly GCA_013397865.1. Taxonomy (NCBI): domain Eukaryota; kingdom Metazoa; phylum Chordata; class Aves; order Passeriformes; family Corcoracidae; genus Struthidea; species Struthidea cinerea. Next base: position 141,180 of record VZTI01001046.1, on the reverse strand, counting down.
TCTCCAGAATGAGGTCTTAAAACTTCCAGCTCCAGCCCCAGCCAGCCCTGTTCCAATGAGGGCTGGATGTGTTCAGTGCTGCTCAACAACAAATTCTGGGTCTCACTGCTGTGAACAGGAGCCCCCAGAAGTTACAGCTGCAGCTGAAGAGCCAGTGAAAAACGAAATCCTCCAGAGAAATCAATAAGACATTTAGAGCTGTAACAGTTCTCCCAAATAAATCTGCTGGGGATGACTAATGAGCAAAGTGAACAAAAAAAGCTCTGAGCTGGACCAAAATCCAGAGAAGCTAAATCCCATTTTTCCTAGGCTAAGCAACTTTGCTGGGAACTGGAGTGACCCAGTGTTCTGTTTCTTACTTTTCGGAGTCCAGGGCAATCAGGGCACTTTCCAGAGTTTCTTTAACTGGTCCCTGGCTCAAGCTAGTAGCAGGCTTTGGAAAAACTGAAGACCCAGCCATGTCAAACCCTTCGGCAGCCGAACTTTCTGGCTTGTCTTCCTCTGACAACCTCGTCCCAGCGCCACTGAAGAGGAAAAATGAGAGACAGCCAAAGCACAACCATTAAAAATACACAACAGTGTCTCTCTTATGCCAAAAAAGGAGAGCAAATGCATTTCAAATACAGATAAGTGTAACTGAAATCGAAACACAAACCAATACATTTTACAGCCTTTTCGGTAAGAACTTGCCCCAGAAAGGAACTGCACTGCCCCGTGATTACATCTTGATGTGCTCTGTGCTACAGGAGACCCAGGCACGTGGGGCAAGCCTTAAAGCCACCTAAACAAGGCCAGATGGGATGGGAAGTCAGAGCACTGTGCAACACAGGGCTGGTTTGGTTTGTGCCTTCCTCCTCTCTTTGCACTCGTGCTCGCGGGTGCGAGTCAGGAATCTCTGCCACTTGGCAAACCTGGCAACACCAACTAATCCCACCATTACTCCATTCCTAGCAGTAAGAGGAAGGAATGGTTTAACTCCTGAACCCTCCCACCTCCAGAGCCTCTGCCTCAGCTCTGGGGCAGCGAGTGACACAAAACACCCCTGTGGATTCCTGCAGCTGAGCCGGCCCGGGCAGCATTTGGCTCAGCAGGAGGAGCCCGGACATTCAAATCAGAGCCCGGAGGTTTGAGATCACCCCCGTGCTCCCGAGCTCACCTCCCCGTGGTGGTGTCGGCCCTGCCCTCCACGGCCGCCGGTTTCTGCTGCTCGTAGCTCAGGGACACCGTGGAGGTCGTGTCAGCCTTGGCTATTGTCACCTCCTTGGCCTTGGAGGCCTCCTCCCCGCAGTGTGGGCAGTAGCTGGTGTCGTTCACCTGCGAGGCACAGCTCTTGTGGAAGCGGTGGGAGATGCTGCTCTCGGGCTGACACTCCATGAAAGTGCCCTTAAAAAACCACAGAGAAGGAATTCAGCCCCCGCTCGGGCCGTGCCTCACCCCTTCACATGCTCCATGCCACTCCTCTCACCACCTCTCTCGGCCCTGCTGCGTCCAGTACAGTAAAGCAAGCACTGCCACTTCTTTAGAAGAGAACAAAACCAAGGTAAAGGGGGAAAAACTCACTTGGTTAAGGACTGCAAAGCAAGGTTTTGAATTGTGCTTGGGAAACAGAACAAAGGCGTCCCGATTTCCAGCTCTTCCCTCTAACGCTTGAAGTTCTCGCTTGTGTCTCTAGAAGTGCCAGTGCACTGTAAGGACGCCCCCAAAACTGGAAAAGAAAACTTCAGACCTGTGCTGAGCCAGCATTAAAACTACCTAAAACACAGCTGTACACAAAGCATTCAAGAACCTGCATGGATCTGTCGCTGACCCCACTGTAACCCAAATTATGTGACTCTTTCGCCTGGACCAGCCTAATTAACCCAACCAAGCTGTCTGCTCATGCAACAAACCGGGCAATTCCTCTTCAAATGATTTTCCCTTTCTAGCAAAGTCCCTGCAACTGCTGTGCAGGACCGCAGAACTCCTTGCCCTGTGGTGTCAGTGCTGCCTGAAGCCCTGCTGTGCTCTGGGCTGGTGATGGGTGGCACAGACAGACACTCCAGGTTCACCTCTGTGCACCAGGACACAGCACTGAGAGATGTGAGAGAGTGCAAGGAAAGGCCAGTCGAACCCCCTCTTCTCCTGAATTCAGTCCTCCCAAGCCATCTAATTAACTCTATTTCAGCTTTGCAAAGTGCCTTGAAGGGTTTTGAGGATTTTATCTTCTAAATGATCTTTGACTCAGCAGGAAAACCCAGGATGGCTCCATTTACTACAATAATTCTTGAGACTACTGCAGCATCTTTCCTTGAGTCATCTCAAAAATACCAGCATCACACAATTAAGCCTCATCATCACTCCGTGAGGCCTCAATTGGTGCCTTTCAGCTTTATCCACAGGGAAAGCAGGACACTGACCACTAAAGGACTGCACCAAGTCCCTTAAAAGCCTCGGTGGCAGAGGTGGAAGAAGCAGCAGGAGATCAGAGTGGTTTGGGTTGGAAGGGACCTCAAAGCCCATCCAGTGCCACCCCCCTGCCATGGGCAGGGACACCTTCCACTATCCCAGGTTGCTCCAACCTGGCCTTGGACACTGCCAGGGATCCAGGGGCAGCCACAGTTTCTCTGGGCACCCTGTGCCAGGGCCTCCCCACCCTCACAGGGAAGAATTTCTTCCTAATATTTAATCTTCCTAATATCTGATCTAATTGAGATCTCCAACACTGCCTTGGTCCAGTGCCACCACTCAGGGTCCCCAGCCTGAGGGGACACAGAGGTGGGGGCACGGGTTCACTTACAAACCAAGCTAAGACATTTTTTGATGTGATTGATCTGCACACAGGAAGAAAAACAACAAACCCTTGTTCCAAAGAAATTCCAAAGGCAACACTTCCAGCACGTGAAATCCCTTTGGTAACACCCCTTGGGGGTCTCCAGGAAGATAAAGGTGATGATTTCAGCTACCCTCACACACATTCCTATTGAAAACACCTCCTGATGTGCTGTGGAACGAGGTGGGGCTGATGCCAGGAAGTCAGGAAACCCCTTTAGGGACCATCTCCACCTTCAGCTTCCAGCTACTGCAACAGGTACCCCCTTCCCTAGATTGAGAGCACGGACTTACTGCAGTGCAAAAGTATCCACAGCCAGGGCAACACTGGTGTTTCACCATCCTCCCTCTATGGTCCTCACACAGCACCAAAAGCTGGACTTTGTTAGACGGGCGCATCAGTTCATACTTAACCACACTGTTTGTGCATCGGCCCAGCTGGAACAGGAGAAATTAAAGGAAATGAAATTACTGGAGACCACAACACTCCCTGTGCTTGTGCGGAGGAAGATTTTGCACACTGCCTCGAGGAGGCCTGGCTTTTTCACAGGAACTCAGCTGTGTGCCAGAGAGCATTAGCAGTGCAGCAGGAAGCTGTGAAAGCTGCTCTCAGGAAGGAATGCATCATTTACTAACTAACATGCATGTGCACCCCGAGTCATTTGTTCCTTGCAACAACAACAACAACAACAACAACAACAACAACAACAAAATCATAACTGGAAATAGGCAACAGCCAAGCAGCAGAAGGGGCAGTCCCGGGGGCCTGACTCACACAACACACACTCTCCTCTTGCCAGGAAGAGCGGGTGTCAGTGACCAAGAGAACAAGACCGTACGCCCTAAATCTTGTTCCTGCTCAGAAGTCGGAGTCACAGCAAGATAAAGGGAAAAATAATTGCTCCTCATTGCCAGCGAAGTTATCGTCTGTGCTGCTTCCAGCACTGGCCCCTGCCCAGACCACAGGGATGAAGAGCCAGGCTTTCATGAGAGCTCAGCTAAAGTCATGTTTGGAGCAGGTTTTCCAAAGGATTTCACCAATCTATAGCTCTGGGCTTAAAAACCAGAGAATCACAGAATCATGGAATGGTTTGGGTTGGAAGAGACCTCAAAGCCCATCCAGTGCCACCCCTGCCCCTGGAAGGGACACCTTCCACTGTCCCAGGCTGCTCCCAGCCCTGTCCAACCTGGCCTGGGACACTTCCAGGGATCCAGGGGCAGCCACAGCTGCTCTGGGCACCCTGTGCCAGGGCCTCCCCACCCTCACAAGAAACAATTCCTTCCCAATATCCAATCTTCACCTGCCCTCCTACAGCTTAAAGCCATCCCCCTTCTCCTATCACTCCAGGCCTTCTCGTGCCCCACCTTGTCCTGCCACTGGCAGCAGGTTCCATAACTGGGGTTCCCTGTTCCCAGGCAGTGTTCCTTGCTCTGCTGCATAGAGGGATCAGCACCTCCTGCAGCCACCACACTGTCCCAGCCCAGCTGTCACCTGCCAGCATGACACAACGCTCTTTGGGTTCTGTTTCAATCTCCCCTTGATAATAATCCTGCTTTCCCCAAATACCTGGCAAAGGAGATTTATAAACTAGGAATATGAAGGTGAAAGGCTGCTCCAAGGAAAGGTCCCTTGCAGGGACGGTGCAGAGTTTATTGTCCTCATGGCAGGGTCAGTCAGGGACTCGGTGCCACAGACTGTCCCTCTGCTCCAGCCAAGGATTTGCTGCTTTTTCTCAACAAAACTAAACTTTCTCTCTAATTTTTTTTTTAATTCCACTCCTGCAGAAGCAACACCCCCTGTGGGAAAAGAGAATGGATTTTAACCCAGGCTCATCATTCACCCCGGCATCTCCAATTCAGCTTTCCCAAATTCCAGCTGCAAAGCCTTCCTGTGGGTGGGACAGCTTGGCCAGACTGATGCCTGTCACCACCCTGACCCCGGGGGCTGCAGGGGTGGCACGAGGGGACCATGGATCTTTTCCTGAGGAGGAATTTTACTGAGCTGAGGAAATGCCATTAACAAGTGGAAAGCTGCACCACCCGTGTGAGGAAGACCCTGCACTACTATGCCACACTTTATTATTTGTTAGAAACTCTAAAGAAAGTTCAACGTGATTAATTGCTGTTTTCCAACCATTAGAGAGTGCAGCAGGGTGCTCGTAACTATTTATAACACTCTCCAAGGACATGACAGTCTGGAGAAGCCACTGTTCACATATGAAATATTCCTATAACATCTCTGAGTCACTTATCCCATTATTAAAAAGAATCTAACACAAAGCATGGCCTTTGCTATTCCTCCCTGTGAGTTATCCAGGGACAGAACTGCCAACCCACCGTAGCCAGGAGCAGGAATTCTTTCCCGCACCCTGTGTTTGTTTAGAAACCCTGGGGTCCCCCCTTCTCTCTGATGAGTCTCCCAGGACATTTTCTCTTTAATGAATCAATTTTGCCATTCTTTGGAAATTCCTCTCTCCAGCACGCACTAACAGAGCTGGTCTACAAACCTGATTATCCCTTTGTCTCTCCATCCACCCTCCTCCTGGGATCCTAGAGGAGAACTAGGGATATTCTCACTCCTTGTGCCACCACCAGTGAGTGTGAGAGAGCTGCAGTGAGGCTGAAGCTGAAAAGAAACCCCAGTGCCTCCCAATAAAAGGAGAATCCATCAAGTGCATCCCTGTCCTGCAGTGCTCACTTCCCACATTTTGGAATGGAGTCACTTCTGCCACTTCCTTCCACGCTTCTGGAACCAGCAGAGCCCAACCAGCCCAGCTGTGAGCGACCCAAAGGCATCGAGTGCAACCCGTGTCAGGCAGTCAGACCTGGGGCTGCAGAGCTGCCAGGACATGGAAGCTTTGGGACAGAAAGAGAGGAGGAGAGAGGAAGGCTGGGGCAGCAGAGGCCATGCCAAGCTCCTGAAACTCAACACCTGGCCACAGAAAGGTTTGCAGCAGTTCCTTCGTGGTCAAGGGAAACCAGCTCCAATCCTTGACTGGATTTGCTCCCTCTGATGCAGGTTCACGTATTTTAGCTCACTTGGCCTCAAGTGTGAAAGTTACACCAACCAGATCCAGCCACACAGGCCAGGACAAGCCAGAGAGACCCACCCAGAGCCTCTCCCAGCGCAGACACAGCACCCACTCCCTTCCCAGGGGCCTCACCCCGGCGCTGTGACAGGCACAGAGAGCTGGAGCCCTCAGCTGAGCGAGGGGGACCCTGGCCCTGCCATTCCTCACACCAGTGGGTCCCAGCCTAGCAGGCCCAGAGCCCCTGTGTGACCCCACACGTGCTCCTGGCACAGCTGTTCTCTCTTTATGGCCTTGTCCTCAGCAGGAAAGGCTGTGGGAAGCTAAAGGACAGGCTCCTACCTCGTTATCCACGCTCTCCGTGGCCATGCACTGGTTGTTGGCTAACGTGGTGATCTCTCTGCTTTTGGGGGTTTCCATTCGACAGCTACACAGGGGCACTTCCTGGAGACCATCCACTTCCATTGCTTCAGGGCCATTGGAGAGACCTGGGGCACACAAAACCAGGGAATCAACTCAAATCCCCTTCCAAAAGGAAGGATTCAGTCCATTACACCAGCCATGTCCTGTGACTTCTTCCCATTCCACGTCCTGAAATGCTCTCAAGGCTTTAGCCCTGTAAAGGAGACCCTTTCACACCAGCTGGAGTTTGCAAAAGCCTCCTGTGCTTTTCCAATTCCAGCCACACTCAGCTGACTGGGCTGAAATCAAGAGTGGTACGTTAAGATCCGTTTACTCTGAGAAAAACTCAGGAAGGCAAAGCAGTGAGGTGCAGGTTTTCATCAGCCTCTCTCTCCTCCCCACAACACCGGGCTCTGGCACCAGGAAATCTGTAGGAAACCACCCGGAGCTGGAAATGTGAATAGGCAGCGGAGTGATAAATAGAGATGATCAGGAAAGCACAAACTCCTGTTTGCAAAGGCTGATTACACAGATGGGAAAACAAAATTCCTGGGACTGTTTGGTCTCAGCCAACCAAGAATTATTTATTTTGGAAGGAGAACAAACCAGGGAAAAGGAAGCAGCAAGATGCTCCAATGTTCTTGCCTTTTCCTCATCTCTTTCGCTCGGATGTTGAACATTCACAAACCCGTGACAAGGTGGATGAGGGCTTTTGAGGGGGGGTCACTGTGGGAATATTCCTGCGGTTCCTCTGGATTGAAATCAATCACTGGGTTACCCAAGATTGCAAAACACTGGCCTAGTGACAAAGGGGTTGATTCCAGTCCTACCCTCCTCTTCCAGTCCTGCCCCAAACTCTCTCTTTGCAATGTTTACAACACAGAAGCCTTTGGGCTTCGGGCTGGTTCACCCTGAAGCATCCCAAGCTTTCCCTACCCGCTGCTACGGGATTGACTCACACTGAGAAAGAAGCTCACTGCTATTTTTTAAGCCTTTGAAAGGAGAGTTATTTTGCTGTGAGGTTTTGCAGATTTAACTTCATCCCCGGGGGAGATTCCTCTTCATCTGCCCTGGCAATGGCAGCCTTCCCCCAGAGCACCCTGCCCATGGCTCCGACCCCACCAGCCCAGCACAAGCCCTTTGCATCCCAACAGGAATTCCTTTACAGAATCACAGAAATTCACAGAATTTGGCCAACGAGTTGCAAGCCCAAGCCTAGCAAAGGGATATTTCAAGGCACACAAGCCCAGGGAAAGTCCTCACCGTTTTCATGTAAAATCCTGACAAGATCTTAAAGGCTTAAGAGTTTTCTCTGGGAGCACAAATCACAAAGCTCATTCCTCGCCTTCCGAGCTGTCACTTCCCTAATCTGTTTGACATCCACAGGCTCTGGTGAAAGCATCCCTCGTCCCTCCTGACCCTCCCTTGGTGGGGAAGGCTCCCACCCTCTCTTTGATGTGGCGCTATCAAAGGAACCCACACAGCCTTTGAGGGAGCAGCAGGGACAGATGGGCGGATCCAGCCAGGGGATGCTGGATCAGCACTGGGAGCAGCAGCTGGGGCTGAGCACCCAGGGCCCAGCTCCAGTCCCTGCTCTTCCCAGGGCTGAGCAAGACATTCCTGAGGGGGCAGTGGCAGCGATTTTGGGGGGATGCTGAATCAGCATATTTCAGGGAGTGGAGGGGAGCTGCTGAGTGGGACAGGGGGACTGGGGCAGTGCCTTGGACCCTTGGTGAGTGCATTCCCGAGCTAATGTGCCCCACTGGAACTGGGATCCCTTCTACACCCTCATTCCATCCCAGCACCATCCCTACCCTCATCCACATCCCCAGCCTCATCCCCATCCCAAATCCATCCCCATTTCTATCCCTGCCCTATCCCAGCCCCATCCCTACATTCATCCTCAACCCCAGCCCAGCCCCACTCCCATCTTCTCTTCATCCTCAGCCCCATTCCCATCCCTATCATCACCCCAGCCAGTCCCATCCCCATCATCGTCCTCATCCCCATCCCAGCCACATTCCTATCCTCATCCCCAACCCATATCTATCCTCATCCCTATCCCTATCATCATCCCAATCCCTATCCCAACTCCATCCCTATCCCAGTCTCACCATTCCTATCCCAGCCCCAGCCCTATCCTAACCCTCATTCCAGTCCCATCCCTATCCTCACCCTCATTCCCATCCCTATCCCAATCCCACCCCATTCCCGTTGCTCTGCGCGCTCTGTGGCCGCCAGGGGGCAGCCGGGGCCCCGCACGGCGCCACCCGCCGAACAAAGGGACCCCAAAACCCCACCCTCACAAGAAACCAAACCCAAACCCGACCCCAAACCTGACCCCAAACTCGACCTCAAACCCAAACCCGATCCCACACCTGGCCCCAAACTCAAATTCAAGCCAGACCCCAAACCCAGCCCTGACCCAAACCCAGACCCAAACCCAGCCCCAACCCCAATGCCAAATCTGACCCAAAACCCAGACCTGACCCCAGACACAAAACCAGCCCTGACCCCAACCCCAACCCAACTCCAACCCTGACCCAAAACCAGCCCAGCCCCAACCCCAAACCTAGACCCAAACCCAGCCCTAACCCAAACCCAGCCCCAGCACTTACCTCCCGCTGGCGAGGAGAGGATCCCCTTCACCCGGAGATCCAGGGAATCCAGGGACACCTCCATGTACTCCATGCTGTTCTCCTGGCCGGGGCCCTCCCTGCTGCCCAGCGAGGGTTTATAGGCTTCAGCACCTGGATGGGAACGGGGGATTTTCACAAAGCCCACAGCTAAAGCCACCCCCAGGCCGTGCCTCAGGCCCGGGCTGTGCAGGCTCCCTGTAGGACAGCAGAGCACAGGGAATGTGCCAACACATCCGGGCACGCAGGGCATGGCCGGGCACCGGTCTGGTCACACTGAGCTTCCGCCTGCACCCAGGCAGGGAATGAGAAGAAAAGGGAATAAATGAGCCGAGTTCTGCCTCTGCAAGGGCACAGGGAAGGGATGAAGCAGGGCTTGAGCATCCTCCTGCCTTCCACGTGCTGCACAGGGCTCAGGTACGCGCTGGCCAGGCAGAGCCACCTCGGGAGGAGGGTGAGACAGGTGACACCCAGCCTAAAGGCAGGGGAAACACATAAAAGCCAAGTTCTGGCTCTATGTGAACAGAGCTGCTGCTGGGAAGAGATTTTGGGGGACCCCTCAGAGCCTGAGAGGGAATTTTCAGTCTCTTCACGCTCCCTTGGCTTTGCTTTCTCTCCTGGCTTGTTTCTCCCAGTCCAGCTTGGCCAAGAGGGTTTGGTTACTCTGTAAGACCAGCTCCCAGCTTTACTGAAGGGGCACAGAACCAGCCTGCATCTGAAATGCAGAATTAGGCATTTACTGTGACAGGGATCGAGGGTCCCTACAGCCACTGGGAGGAAGAGGAGCAAGCCAGGTGCCTGACAGAGCCCAGGCACAGAGCAGGGGCCGGAACACTCCATTCACTCAGAAGTCCCAAAAAGCTGCTGATACAAAAATGACCTTTTTGCATGGAATTAGCGAGCCCAGAAGAATAAACCCTTTGGTGGCAGTGGATGTATGAAACCTTAGCAATGAGGCTGAAGGCACAGCTGCACTACCCACTTCATCTCTCCCGTGCTGTTATCTTCCCCAAAGCAGCATCATCACAATCCAGCTGCACTCCTGGCTCTCCTCAGCTTCCAACAGAGCTCACTGAAACCTTCTTTGGTGCTGGGTGACTCAGGACCAACAAGAGTGACCCCCTGAACAACACCCACACTTGAGATGGGCCCGAGGCAGCTCCTTCCAGAGGCTGCGGTGATTCCAGAAGGAGCAAAGCCAACCTGCACATTCCATTCCGCTGCACAAACATCCACACAATGCAATGGAGCACCATTCCAGGGTGGTTCTTTCTTTTCCTTCTTCACCTAAACACGTTCCCCTGAGCTCATGGGACAGGAGCCCACATGGACATGGGTCACAGAAGCACAGCCTGGTTTGGGTTGAAAGGAACTTTAAAGATCTTCTCATTCCAACCCTCTGCCATGGGCAGGGACACCTTCCACTGTCCCAGGCTCCTCCAAGCCCCATCTGGCCTTGGCTTGGACACTGCCAGGGATCCAGGGGCAGCCACAGCTGCTCTGGGCACCCTGTGCCACCCTCCCCACCCTCACAGGGAACAACTTCTCCTGTATGTCTAACCTCAATTTCCCCTCTTTCAGTCTGAAGCCATTCATTCCCCCTTGTCCTGTCACTATCTACCCATATAAAATTCCTCTTCCTCCTCTCTGTTAAGCCCCATAAGGCCTTTTTTTGGATACTCTAAAAGAAAGGGATTTCATGAACAAAATAAAACTCCTCCAGCACGCCAAGGACAAAGCCACGTGTTCTGCTGCTGAAGTGACACCAGCAGCTCCTGCCAGCGAGAGGCAAGTTCACAGCCTGGCTTTTCACACAGCCCAACCTCGGGGAGGAAGAGTGAGCCCTGCAGACTCACAGGCCTCAGGTCCTTCCCCCCTGCACCTGGAAGGCTCACTGGGGTGGAATTAAGGCTCAAAACCCCATTAATTACCTAGCACACCGCCTTGTTTCTTTTTATTCCTCCGCCTCCTCTTGCGGGTGGGTTTCAGCCATGGACTGTCCGTCTTCCCCTTCCTCTTCAGCAGCTTCTTCTTGACACTGGACTCGGAGCTCTGAAGGACCAGAGAGGCCACGTGCACGTCAGGCATGGTGGCACCAGGGTCCCTTTGTGGAACAGCCCTCACCCAGCTCGAGTTGTGTGAGAAGGACCAGGGGTTTGAAACCAAGGGGTGCTAAGAGGCCTTTATAGCACTGAAAAGGAAACTCAGGCACACGTGTGGGTGGATTTCCTGTCAGTTCAGCAGGGCAGGCTGCACTTTCTCTTCCATGGAGGCCCTCACACCACGCTCATGAGCAGCACTGCAAGTGGGCAGGCACATGCACACTCCCAGCTTCTCCCAAAAAAAATGTGCAGAGTCACAGAATCCCAGAACATCCTGAGCTGGAAGGGACCCACAAAGATCACCAAGTCCAACTCCTGGTCCTGCACAAACACCCCACCCTGTACCTCAGAGTGTTGTCCCAACGCTTCTTGAACTCTGGCAGTGGAGTTTTCAAACTAAAATGTTCATATTTCTCCACAAAAAAAAAAAACTGTTTTGCCCTTGAAGAGCCACCTGGGAGGGCTGGGGTGGACCCAGGGGAACTCTAGAGCAGCAGAGCAGCCCCCTCCCTGAGCCAGGCACAGGGCAGCACAGACCAATCATGCAGCAAATACTCAGCCACATGTATGAATCTCAACAGACTTTGGGGCTTGGTTTAAAAAAATTCAGTTGGGTGGGGTGGGGTTTCAACAGCAGAACAGGAATCAGGCACCCCAACCCTGCCAGGGTTCAACACATCAATCATAAAATTCATGTTCAGACTGAAACTGTCAGCTCCTGATGCTTATCCAGCTGCCAGCAAAGCCTTGGAAAAGCCTCCTGGTAGCACTACCAGCAGCTGGATCAGGCCCTACCTCCACAGGCAGCTGTGCCAGGCGCTGCTCTCTCCGTGAGGGAACATGTGGAGCTGAGCCCTGGCTCTCTGGGGTGTCTGTGCCGCCCCAAAATCCCTGAGTGTGGGCTCAGCACGTGGCTTTACCCCAACTGCATCACTCTGCTCGTGGGGGAGAGGTTTGAGTGTGAGCCAGTTCTGTCTGGGAGCTGAGTGACTCAGCAGAGCTCAAACACCGTCCAGGATGTGGAGATCCCCACCTGGGAGTTGGGATGCAAGTCCCAGCCCAACCCTTGGTGTGAGCTCACACCACAAACTGGCCTCAGCCACCCAAAAAAGGGACAGGCTGCACAGCCCCTGCTCCTCCTGGGCTGCTGGAGTGTCAGAGCACGGGGAGCAAGACCCTAAAGAGCTTCAGTGATTCACTTGATGTGTTTTGTGTGTGTGATTCTACCTTCAGCTCAAAACATCAAGAAAATGAAGCCAAGAATTTTCTCAAGGTGACTGAAGAGTTGGGGTGCCTTAAACTTGAGAGGCTGTGGAAAAGGAGCACAGTTTTTAAGGAAAGGGGACGGTGGGGGACAGAGACAACAAACGAACAATTTAAATTAAAAAAACCCATCACGTTCTCTTCACCAACCGCCTAAAAATAAGAAGTAGAAATCCCCAGCAGCTGCTGAAAGTCTTGACCTGGTGCTGTAAACCAAGGTCCCAGGGAGAATGTGTCTGTCTGGCTGGCGGGCTGTGGGCTGTTTGTCTCCCTGGTAAGAGCTGCTCAGCAGGAACAGTGAATTTAGGCCGGGCCGATGGGGTTGGGAACAACCCCACCCCAGCAGAACTGCGGGTTGGTGAGGAAGCTTTGCACCTGCCAACTGTGCATTGGAGGAACTCAAGCACCCTTAAACACCTCTGCTAACAGTCGAATGATTAAAAGCAGTCAACACCTTGTTGAAAACAACAAAAGCCCATTAGTTAGCATCAGAAAGCAATTAATTGTGCCACGGATCAGGGTTAAGCACCTTGTGGAAAACAATACTCCGTGTGTGGGTGGTTTCAGAGAATGAGTTTTGTCAAGGAGGCTTGAAACTGCAGCGCTTTGCCTTTGCTCGCTCTCTCTCTTTCTGGCAGCGGCGCAAAGGCGAAAAATTATTATCAACAGGCCGCAAAACACATTTAGCAGCCCAGCTTACCAAGTCAGACTCGTCTCCATCCTCCTCCTCCTCCCCAGATTCTACAGACTCTTGCTCTTCCTCAGACTCGCCATCATCGATCTGCAGCCACCATTTGCCCGAGAACAGGAGGAGTCAGTCAGGTCGGGTGTCCCAAAACAGAGCATCCCCCACCATCCTGCTGAGCCCCACGCCCACCAGAGCATCCCCCCAGCCCCAGCCTGCACATGCACAAACAGGGCACTAGCTCCAAGGCTGCACCTCAACGAGTTCCAATCACGTCAAGGAAAATCCACAGGGACGGTAGAGGGAGAAAAAAAAAAAAAATTCTACTCCAGAATAAAGTTTTCCAACCAAATTTCAACTTCCCTGATAATCCCAAACCAGCCTCATGTCTGTATTATGTACCAAAATTTGGGGGAAAAAAAGCAACTAAATTATTTTAGTGCTTTCCCAAGCAAGATTAGGAAGATGTCTCCTGTTGGTTCAGTGAATCCCAGAACCACACGAGGTGGGGGTTTCTGCAGAGTGGATCACAGGCCTGTGTAGGGCTGGAACTGGGGGGGAAGGTGGGGAGACCCTCACAGGTGCCATGGGAAGCAGGAGATGGTCACCAAAGAGCCTCTCTACCATTGCTGATCCTTCTGTCGTCTTGCAGGGCAAAAAAACCCTAGAAATTGCTTCAATCCATGGCCCTCCTACCCCTGATACCCCAGCAGTGCCCCATCCTGCTCCTCAGGGCACGGGAATCACCTTCCTGGCGTTGTCTGCGTCCGACGCGCTGTCCTTGGAGGTCCTGTTGTCGTCCCCAGGGAACACGGCCGCCTGATCTGCTCCGTGATCATCCTCCTCCTCCAGCTCATCCGAGTCCTCCTCTTCGGAGTCCACATCTATGCTCTCCCCGTTCACGTGAGGGCTGCCATCCCCCAGCTCCTTGTCACTCTGCAAGTCGCCCAAGCACACAAGGCACAAAGACATCATCAATTCCTGGGACAGGGCAGCTGGATCCATCCCGGATCTCCTCTGTGCTGGGAGCTCTACAGCTGGCTCTGTGTCCCTCCACGTGTCACCTCACCCTGTTGGACCTGGGGACCACAAGAAGTCATTCCAGACTGCACAGGGCACGAGGGGAGGAGAACCCCATTCAAACACGGAGGGGCAGCTCCACCACGGGTGCAGGAAAGTTCCCAGGGAATGGAAGTTACATCACACTGGGATTTTCATATCACTCCCTGAAACCCTAGCACTGCTCTCCTTGAATTCTAAGACCAAAACTTCAGGGCATGAGTCGCAGCAAAAGCAGAATTTAATCAGGAGTGAGTCCATATCTAAACTTCTGTAAGTAACCAAGTGTTTTTCTGTTCAGCCTCAAGCAGCCACACGAGACCTTGAGAACCAAAACAAAAAGGGGCACGCTTGAAATCTCTCCAGCTGCCTGGGATTCACAGGACAGAAGGGGAACATTCACTGGAAAAGGTTTGTTAAGGAGCTGGTGTCTGAGCAGCCACTCTGAAACTGTCATTCCCAAAGCAGCAAAGCTGCACAAAGCAGCACATCCCTGCACCTCCACGTGGGTTTGGTGTCCAGAAAAAGGGACATGTGAGTGACAACAGACATGTGCAGTGGGCTCGGTGCTGCCCTTACCTTGGCACCCACAGAGGAATGAGTTATGCTCTTAAACATCTCAATCATTGTTCTCTGTTTTAACACTTTGGTCTTTTTCTTGGGAACCAGGCTATAGGTTCCCATTCTCCGTTTTTTCTTCCGAGATACTGCAGCAGCTGGAAAAGAGAAGCAGAAGGAACCCAAAGTTTGCTCAGGAATGAAAAGAAGGGATAGAGAGTAGGGGCTGTACTGGAGAGGGATTTTGGACAAAGGCCTGGAGTGACAGGACAAGGGGGAATGGCTCCCCACTGAAACAGAGTAGGGTTAGATGGGATATTGGGAAGGAATTGTTCCCTGGGAGGGTGGGCAGGCCCTGGCACAGGGTGCCCAGAGCAGCTGTGGCTGCCCCTGGATCCCTGGCAGTGCCCAAGGCCAGGCTGGACATTGGGGCTTGGAGCAGCCTGGGACAGTGGAAGGTGTCCCTGCCCATGGCAGGGGCTGGGATGGGATGATCTGGAAGGTCCCTTCCAACCCAAACCTTCTGTGATTCTATGAAATCACACTCGAGGGCAGGACCTGAGGAAACCTCCCACTCCAACCATTTATTTACAAGCCAAGCAGAAGATGACACACACAGAGATGTGCAGACACACAAACAGCTTCCTGCCAGGGCTGCAAAGCTCCCCAAACTCTGAGTACCCTCTGCACACCCCTTCTGGCCCCTCCATCACCACGCAAATCCTTAAATTATCCTGCACTTAGCAGCGCTGCCGATGTTGTAGGAGGCTGAACGGAATCCAATTGCTCAAATTGAGACGGCAAGGCCAACAATGCCGAGTGACAATGGAAGCAATCTGACAATAACTGAAGAACACAAAAGGAAAAGGCACCTTACATTAGGAGCTGTTTGCCATTTAACCTCATTTCACACCTACTGTGGAAGTCTGTTTGATTCCTTTCACTCTTTAGATTGGGTCTTAATTTGTTAAGTCTCCCTCTTGGCCTTCTAATCAAAGCAGACATCACAGCTCCCTGCCTGCTGCTGTCTTTGGTGAATGCCAGCAGAAGGATGCTTGGTGCAGGCTCTTTTAGGAACAGCCAGCTTCAGCACCACTGGTATTGCTTGCACTTGCACGGCCTGTTCCTTGAAAGCATTTCTTCATCCTCCATGATAATGACATTTCACCAAAATTTATGAAGAGACCTCTAAAAAACATTCTGCAAGCCCAATTAATTTTATGTATAAGGCTGTAATTCTTGCCAAGCAGCTGTGGTGATATTCAAAGCCCTTCAGAATCGATAGAAACCTCTTCAGAATACCCCAGGGGAAAAAGGGATTGAAGTGTCCCCTCGAAGGAAAGGTTTTAGCAGGGGCACGAGAGGAGCCTGGCAGAGCACACCTGGGGGGATCCTGCATCCCAGGACACAGCGGGGCAGCAAGGACTGCATGGGAAGTGCTCCCTTCATTTGGGAGGGGACTTCAGCAGGGGACTGCAGGAATGTCCCCTGTCCAGCACCCAGAGGGGAGCAGCAGGAGCTTGGGGACACGATTTCTCAGAAGAGACAACTCTGACAGACAAGGGCTGTAGCAGCACAGCAGCAGGGAGGGGAACCCTGGAGGGGACTGAGGGGCAGAAAGGTGCTAACAGAGGTTTTAGTCCTTGTTAACCTCCTCATCTCCCGCACAGCCTCACAGACAAGTTTGGGAGGTGGGTGCTGCTGAGGATTGAAACATTCCAACCCTTCCCTTTTCACCTGTCTGCGACTTGGTGGTGGCCACATAGCTCTGGTTCTGAGGTAGTGACTGGTGAAGGCCCGGGAGAGAGGGCAAGGACAACGGCTTCACAAAGTCCAGCATGTTCTCAAACTCCTTCTCCTTGGATTCCTTCTGATCTCTGCTGTCTCTCCCATCTTTGGGGTCTTTACTTGCATGCTGGAAAACAAAAGGCAGTTAAATTGAGTTTCCGCATTGAATAAGTAATTTTAAAAAAATTAGGGAATTAATTTCAATTCCTTTCTCTCGACCGTAATCACTTCCATTTGAAGGCAGGACCACACATTCCCAGCAGAAGCACACGGCCCTTCCTCCAGCACGTCAGGGGGATTTGCCTAAACACTGCCAGCCTGGCTGGGGTGAGCCCCTCACCGGCTGAAGGCTGTGCAGGTGACAGGTGACCCCGCAGAGGTAATGACAAGGAGCAGACCCCGTTTACACAGCTTTGGGTAGCCCTGGAAGAGAGGAACCAACGTAACCAACGCACCTGGAACACGCCCTGAGCACGGCTGTCATACCAAGCAAGCTCAGAACACTCGTGCAGAGCTGTTTTGGAGGAGCAGGCAGCAAAGGAAAGGGATCTTTCCTTCTGGACAGCATTTGGCACCACTGAGCCTCAGCAAAGGCTCCCCCCTCTAGCCCAGCACACGACAAACACAGGCAAAGAAGCTCTTTGTGTGACACTGCAGGTGCATCTACAGACACCTGTCCAAGCTGCCCTTAAACCACGTATTCCCACTCCAGCTGTTGCTATTCCAAGCCCCAGGCAGGCTCCAAGCTCCCACTGCAAACCAAGGGAACTCTGTGCTTGCTCCTGCAGTCCCCCTCAGGCACCACAGCCGCTCACATCTGCTCTGATCTGAGCGAGAACTCAATACAAAGTCTCATCCTGCACCTCTGGGTATGAAAGAAGGGTTCCCACAGCTCCACAGAGAATCATTTAGGCTGGACAAGACCTCTAAGGTCACCAAGTCCAACCATTAACCCAGCAGTGCCAAGTCCACCACTAAACCACGTCCCTGAGAGCCGCTTCTCAGCTTTTGATGTTACTTCAATGTTTTCTCCTCTAATTTAGGAAACAATTCCCTTCCTGAGTGTCTAACTCCATTCCATGTACCCTAAAAGCCTCAGACAGAGAGGTCCAGCCTGTATTTGTGCTTCCCTTTCCCATCTGTGTTTAAACAGTCATGGCTTGGTTTCATGGTGCTTTTATTCCTGTGCCTTTTTTGTGGCGAGTGTGGCAGAGGGAAGCCAAGGTCAGTGCAAGGCCCCTCAGCCCAGCTCACTGAAACATTTTCCTGTCTCAGCCCAGCAAGGAGGTACCCGGAGAGCAAAGGAAACACATGAAACAAAGTCACAGCTTGTCCTTCTCTCCCACAGCGGCAGCAGCCGGCGGGGTAAAAGCTGCCTCTGCCGTGACATTTTAGACTGGATTTGCCCTCTGATTTATCCCACAGGTGATCCAGCTGTACAGCAGGCACGTTGGGCAGAGCCGCTCCAGCAAAACAGGAGCACAGGCAGCAGAACACAAGGAAAGGCTGGGAGAACTGGGATTGTCCAGCCTGGAAAAGAGAAGGCTCTGGGGAGACCTCACCGCGGCCTTCCGGGACCTGAAGGAGCTACAAGACAGACAGAGACTCTTTACAAGGGCACAGAGTGCCAGGACAAGGGGGAATGGCTTCACACTGACGCAGAACAGGGCTGGATGGGATATTGGGCAGGAATTGTTCCCTGGGAGGGTGGGGAGGCCCTGGCACAGGGTGCCCAGAGCAGCTGTGGCTGCCCCTGGATCCCTGGCAGTGCCCAAGGCCAGGCTGGACATTGGGGCTGGGAGCAGCCTGGGACAGTGGGAGGTGTCCCTGCCATGGCAGGGGTGGCACTGGATGGGCTTTTAGGTCCCTTCCAGCCCAAACCATTCCATGATTCCAAGGTTTAAGTGCTGCTCCACTTGCAGGAGAACTCTTCTTACGGGACCCGTGAAGCAACAGCTGAAAAACCCAAACAGAAAAAGGAATCCAGGCGAAAGCAAGGCCGGAATAAAAAGCAGGAAGCAATAAAAGCTCTCAGGTTCAAACAGGCACCCTCGGCCACCGCTCTCAAGCAATGTGACCTTGGGAACAAACGGGGAAGAGGCTGATTCCCCTAATTAGGCTGTGCCACGTGCGTGGTGCCGGCAGAGCCAGGCCCAGCAAAGCTCTAATGATAATCAGAAATGACCCACAGCAAAAGGCCATCAAAGTGCCAATGATTCCTGCATCAAGCCCATAACTTATGGCTCAATTGCCACAGCTTTTCTAAAAAGGGCAGCAAGTCTTGGATTAACGATTTCAAAGATGACAAATCCACCATAGCCTTTGATTTGTTGTTCCACTGCTTAATTGCTCTCACTGTCAAATAATTAAATGCATCATGCTTTTGCAACTAAATTAAAAAGCCCTGTCTCATCAGAACCTCTCGCTCCCAGGAGATACTTATGGGCTATGACCAGCTGCTATTTTTTTTTTTAAACTTTCTCTTCAATAATTTTAATAGAATGAGCAAATTAAGTGCCCATAGGATCATTTTCCGGACGTTGGATCACTCCTGAGTCTGCTCCCAGTTGTTCCACCCCTTAAAAAATGCACGTCAGGAGCGCAGGGCACAGCATGCCAAGAATAGTCTCAACAATACTATTTATACCTCTTAAAAGTCCTGAGTTTATAGATCTAAAGGTTAACAGTAACTCTGGGCAACAAAATTATTCTGAGAATTCCCAAGTCCCCTGAAATATCCAATGCTTTCCATTTCTAACTTAAAATTAGAAAAATAGGCTTGGGACAGGCAGATCTGACACAAGTGTAAACAAGGGCTGCACTTTGTGTCCTTTAAGTGCAGGTTTTTGCAACTGGTCTCTGATAAAAGGTGCTGTTATTCCAAAAACATCAGGAATTCACATTCAGGACATGCCAGGCTGTTTGGAAGAATACAATCCAATTTTTAAATTAAAAAGTAGTATGCTATTAGCTTGGTGTTTTTCTCTCCCTCTGTAATTACAACACAGAAATAAATTTAAAATCTACAACAGGCTGCACGACAACTGCTAAATGTGACTTCTGCATGGCAATTCTGGTAAAATTTTTTTTTAAATCAAATTAAGTCTTGTGAGATAAAGATTTACTTGGAGGCATGTGCAGCAATGGTAAAGAGCAAGAATTCCCAGAAAGAGGTGAAGAGATCTCTCGTGTGTGTATGTATATATACATTAAAAATGTTCCATCTAAGGATTGTAATAAAAAGGATCAGCACGAATTTTTAAGTACCCACAGTCAGTTCTCTCACCACCTTTCCTGGTTCTCAGCTACATGAAACAGTGACATCTTTGCTGTTCATATTAAACAGGTTTTACCCACAGTTTGAGAGAAGCACTGAGAGCGGAATCCCATGCAAAGGAAACTCCAAGACGCAGTCTGAGCTCCCTGTGGCCACGTGTTGTCCTAACCCCCACACGTGTGGGCCACTGCAGGCCAAGAAAGGGCTATAAATGAGAGAGAAAAAGAAACTGCAGCACCAACATCTTCATTTCTTGCAGTTTCTCATGTGGTATCAGCTCACCCTCTGCAGAAAAAAGTCACAATTTCATGCTGGGAATAGTGAAGAAGGTGGGCAGATGTTCCAACATTTCTAGCAATGCTTGTGCCTGGAAACAGCAAAAATGGGAGCATCACTAGGTCCAACCCCCTTGTGAGAAACACAGCCAAGAAATCTGCTTAGATTGGGGCAAGAACACAATGTTTGATGTGTTTACAAAAATTAAACTCAAGTGCTGTCTACGTTTTAATGGGATCGAGCACATTTGTATTATTGGCACAGAAGTTCCCAACAGCAGCGGGGAGAAGTTATTAAAAATGGCAAAAGATAGAACAGCCTCAGTTGTTTTGGTTTTTTTTCCTGAAAGCAAAACCACAGAACAAACCAACCTCTGTAATGGATCCCTGTGCTGACTCCATAACCCCCACGTGGCATTTTTCCCACTGCCCAGCACCTAAAGGGTTTTTCCATTACCACAACCAGCAGGCTGGCAGAGAAACCAGAGTGCTCGTGGAAGAACACAGGCACAGGTCCTGCCTGGGAGCAGGGCAGCTCTAAGAGCTCTGCAGAAGGGCTCTTGAGGCCTGACACCACCTCAGGCTTAGATTATGCGCTTCCTTACTTCTCTGCTTTGCAGGACTTTCATCTCCAGCACAGAACGAGCTGCAAACCAGAGCCAAGCGGGCAGGAGGAGTGAGCTGACCAGCACTGCCACTGGGAACAGAGCAGCTGCCAGGGAGCAGCTCAGCCTCTCCATCCATCAGGCCCAGGGTCAGGAGATTCGCACCAAGGCACTGCCTTTGAAGAGCACAAAGCAGCAGCTCCCAGGGGGATCTGCCTCTAACAACTGGTGAGTGGTGGTTAAGCAAGAAATATCAGTCTGCTATAAAAAATTGATCACAAGCAGATGATAGGAGCTGTAGTGGTGCTGCTCTGCCTTCGCTCTGCTGCTGCAGGACTGTGTTTCTCACTGCTGAATTTCAGGAGCCTGATCAAGCCTTAGCTTGGAGCAACAAACCTGCAGGGCTTTGGTCTTAGTCTAGCTCAGACCAGCTGCAAGGCTGATCCACCTTTCATCTGCTGATTAACGTGTGCCCATTAGAGGGGGGATTCCATTGAGACTTGATTGCAATTGCACTGATCTGAGTGCAGTCACATGTCTACATGAAATCGTGGTTTAGGCAGCCAGGTAGACTGAGCTTAAGCGTAGATGTTGCCCCAAACCTGCGTTCAGTGTGTTTCTGAAGCAGAGCACTCAGGGCTGTGGATGTCATCCCTGTCCCCTCCTGCACCAAGCAGCTCCAAGGCAAGGGAGTGTCACACATCAGTCAAAACGAAACAGGGGAGCCCAGGCCAGATGTGACACCAGGGCTCCTGACAGAAATAAACCCCTCTGCTGGGGCCAGGGCCGTTGTTTCTGTGGGCTGTGGTCAGAGCTGGGGCAACACCTCCAGCCAGCACAGCCGCCTCAGCAGCACCAGCACAACCAGTTAAATATCAAATTAAATGCACTGCACAACAGCCCTCATTGCCACTTCCCTCTGCAGCAACCCCTCTGGGTACGAAGCCCAATGGCAGCCTTGTCACTCCTGAAGGAGATTTCCCATCAGGGAAGATGGGGAAGGGGCTGGAGGGGCCCGTGAGGAGCAGCTGAGGGCACTGGGATTGTTCAGCTGGAGCAGGCTGAGGGCAGAGCTCCCCGGGGGCTGCAGCTCCTCCCAAGGGGCAGCTCCGGTCTCTGCTCCTGGGACAGGGACAGCACCCAGGGAACGGCTGGAGCTGGGCCAGGGCAGGCTCAGGCTGGGATCAGGGAAAGGCTCTTCCCCCAGAGGGTGCTGGGCACTGCCCAGGCTCCCCAGGGAATGGGCACGGCCCCGAGGCTGCCAGAGCTCCAGGAGCGTTTGGGCAGCGCTGCCAGGGATGCCCAGGGTGGGATTTGGGGTGTCTGGGCAGGGCCAGGAGCTGGGCTGGATGATCCTGGTGGGTCCCACCCAGCTCAGGATATTCTGTGATTCCATGGTATTTAACTCTGCCCAAGCTCACACCCACGGATTTCACACTTTCAGTCCCGTGGAGCACACCTGGATACCCCTCTGGAGGGGGTCCTGGAGGACACAACATCCCCATTACCATCACCCCATTAGGCCCTGCCCTTTTGCTTTATGTTTTCTGCACGTGGGAGGGTCAGAGCTCGCTGAGCAATCCCAGACCCCTGCAATTCCCCAGCTGCCACCTGCCTGGCCCCAAGAGATGGGCACAGGGTGTTCTCAGGCCAGGGGCTCCTGCAGAGCAGCCCCAGCCCAGGCAGGTGAGCACAGCAGCACCTGTGTATGCACACACAAAGGAGGCAGTATAAAAGCTCTGGGATCAGGAATTTAAAGGAATAGTTTGATGAATATTGGTAGAAAGACCAACATAAGCAAAGCACGTCCTGCTCCAAGCTCTTCCTCCCAGCCCACACTGTCTCCCCCAGTTAACCTGGTACCTGGCATTTCAGGGACACACTGCGAATCAGGCCAAAACACTCATTTAAAGGATTTTTGCACTATTTCCTGACCCAGTCCTCTGCACAGCATAAAAAAAAACCACCAGAGACACACACCCCAAACTCCAACCAAGGAAAGGGAACACAACCTGGGATTCCCAATTCAGACACCTGCTCCTCCTGTCTCCAAAGGGAACTCTGGGATGCTCTCATTCCCTCTACCATCCTTTGTCCCTTATGTTTTCCTGATGTGAAGCTCAGAAACTGTGGTTTCCAAGCAGGAGGGGCCTTCTCCAAGCACAGGACACACACACACACAGACGCACACTTGCCTTTCAGTCTGTGGCCTGGCCCTGGGAACTTTTGGGTTCTTAACAGGGTTGTAAAATGGATTAGGAGTGAAAGAAAGATTCCTCCAAAAGGTGCAATGCTTGTGTGACTGCTCTGTTCAGAAGGGGAGCAGAAATGATGCTGTCAACAACTCTGCCGAGGTCTCTGTTCAAAAACCACCTTAACATGCGACAACATCAATTAAAATTGTCACCTGTTTCAGATTCAGCTTCGATCCCAATTCAGGAAGCAACTCCTAAACAGAGAAAAAGCTTGTTAAACTGGTGAGAAAATTCTCTTCTTCCTTTCAGAGACCAATTCACATGTGCAGGAAAAGGCTACCAAGGTCCCCTGGCAGCTGTTGGATTACAGAAAACAATTTTTTGGCCCCAGTGGGTTTCTGCAGGAGCCAGGGGGAACAAATGTTCACACTTTGCAGGCAGCAAAATACCCTCCTCCCCTCCTCCTCCCGGGCAGAACAGTTCTGCAAGAACAGTTTCACCAAGAAAACAACAATGCTCTAAAAAATACTAGCCAAGCAAACTCCTTCTGTAATGTCAGCTTCTGGGTGATTTCCACAATTTATTTCCTGGGATACAGCACCTGATTTCATGGTAGTTTTGAAGGGGAAAGGTGTGAAGGTTGGTGCAGGAAAAGCTCCTGAGCTGCTGGGCTGAGGAGCCTCCTCTAAGCAGCTCAACAAAGAAATAATCAGGACAGAAAAATGACAACTACCAAGGACTCTGCTGCTCCAAAGAAAATAGCATGTAAATTCCAGAGACAATGGGGGAAAATGAGGTAGTAATTATCAGGAAGGCCGAACACAACAGATGTTTTATTGTCTTGCAGAACTGAGATCAAATCTTGGGTTCCCATTCAGCTGCAGAGGCTTGAGAGGAGAACATAGGAACAACCTCTTCTCACCACCCTTCCTGGGAATGTTGCTTCTCTCCCTATTTTAAGCCCAAGGCAAACGGCCAGAGGAGCTGAGGACAGGCTCTGTACCTTCTAGAGCAGCCCAACAAGTGCAGGCTTTGGGTTTTTGAAGCTGCTTTTGTCGTGTGAGCAAATTAGGATCACCAGCACCATCCCAGCGAGCCGCGCGTCCCAGCGCTCCCAGAGCTCCCCAACACCACACACCACTTCCCAGACACAAACCTTGAAGCCCAAGGGGCTGAATATAAATATTCTTCTGATGTATCATAAAATATGAATGAGGAAAACACTCCCTCCTAACCTAGCAGTCGCCTTTTAGGGGGGAATTGCCTCTTTCAATTGCTCAGCCCCATGGGATCTCTGTGTGTTAAATTCCACAAGGGTCTGGGGGTTTGCCCAGCCTAATTCCAGTGCACAACTGGGGGATGGAGGCAGCTTGGGCTGCAAAGCCCTCCTTGGGTGAGAGATATCCTCCTGGGAGATTTATGGCAGCTGGGCTTCCCTGTGCAAGCCAGGAAGCACAGCCGGGGTGAGAGCAGAGAATTCAAACACGGCCAGGGCAAGGCAGAGGGGAAATGAGTGGCTGGGGAGGCTGCCTGGAAATCCTGGCAGGCAGGTGTGGTTTCTGCCCCTCTCCCGAGCCCGGTGCCCACAGGTTTGTGATCTTGCTGTGCTCTTTGCACTCCCAGCTGCTTCCGGAGGCACAGGTGGTGCCGCAGCCAAGGGCCCTTTCCCCATCTGGGGCTGGCGAGGTGCCACCCCTCTCTTTTCCCTTTTTTCTCTCTCTTTCCCTGCTCCAGACCACAGGGACTCGCATCTTGGAGCCCTTCACAGCACACCACTGCTGTGCTGTGCTGTGGGGGGCATCTGAGGGCCACTTTGGATCTGCTGGATCACAGCGCCAATCCATCCCGCAGAACCTGACAAAGCTGCAGCAGCTTCCATGCATTTCTGGGAACGACTCCCATGGCTGATCCTTCCCTTGACCCAAAGGCCAGTCTCCCTCCACCCTCAGGCACAGCACAATGAGAGGGTTGAGCTCACTGTAGTCACATAAAGCATCACAGGGATGAAAACCAACTGCTTGTAGTGGAGATCTGCCTGTTGTAGGATATATTTCCTCCCTCTGGCAAAGAACAAAAAAATAACCAAACCTGTGCCATGACAAAGCAAGGCCCATTTCTGCCCTCCCCTCTGTGACATGATTGCACCAAATGACACCTCCTTAGGCCTCCCAAAACAAAGCAGGGCTCTGCTTTATTGAGTGATGGTAAATCCACCCCCCTAAGGATTCTGGGGAGAACATTTCCCAACATGGAGAGAAATCATCATCTGCTTTAGCCCTATAACGATTCCTACAGCAATGCAATCAAGCTGCCTAACAGATCAGCTCCTTGACAGCTTCCAAGCTTAGGAGGAGCCTCAAGTTTACATGCTATGCCTAATTTCCTTCGGGTCGACCTTAGAAGAAATCTAATTTGTTTCACAAGCAGCTCTGGATGTCAGCAGAGGTTGATGAGCAATAGAGTCAAGAGAGAAAGGCCATTTAGTGTCTCACATAGTTCTGTTGGAAGAGGCAATTGATCAATTATATATTTAGAAACACACTGGGGACGGGAGCTGGTGGGGGCCATGTGACCATCTATTTTAACATCTCTGTCTGTTGGAAGAGAAAAAATTAAAATAAATATATATCTATTAAAAAAATAAAAAACCAATCCACTCAGTGGGCAAGCTCTGAATGCCACGTTGTTGCCATGCAGCCAGGTATCCCTCACACCCCCAGAGAAAGCCGAGAGCAAGCCCAGCAGCAGCACTCTGTGCTGGGCAGGTACATTACCAGGCTGGGGGTGGGTTTAGGCATTGTCTTCCGTGCTCGGTGAACCTTAACTTCAGCGTTAGCAGCGGGGCCTTTTTTAGCATCCGTGTCCTTACTGCCCTCCCCGAGCTTGCTTGGCATCGTGGCTTGGAGCTGGGCAAAGGAGCCCACAGTCCTGCCTTTGCCAGCTCCTCCAGGCAGGGTTTTTGCAGCGTGGCCAGTGAGAGAAGCAAAGCTGGTAGTCCTTAGAGGCTGCTCCTGCGCCATCTGCTTGGTTAGGATATATCCATTGCTCCCTGTGACTGAAGTCTGTGTGAAGTCATTTGCTTTCAGATGGTTTTGCTTCCCAGGCTCGCCGTCCCGCTCCGAAATGCCGTTCTCTGCTATCCTATTTAATTTAGTAGTAGAGTCCTGCTGGCTCACTTTCGTGTTGTCCTGAGTGTTTTTCGCTGGGTTTGGGTGGCCCCCACCCTCGCTGTGCTCACAGGAACCGTTGGTTTCACCGTCTACTGCCATTTTTGGTTCCCCCACTTGCTTTTCTGTAGCGCTTTCATCTGCAGCCATGGCATTAAACCCTGGAGGGAGAGGGAGGACAGGGAGGAAGAGAGGAGAAAAGGGTCACAAGTGGTATTGGAACGCCCAGGAGGAGGTACAGCTACTCACAGGGTAAGAGCAGCCCTCTCCTCCAGCAGCCTGCCTGATCACAGAATCCCAGAATATTCAGGGTTGGGGAAGACCTCCAGGATCATCCAACCATGGATCAACCACCACCACCACATCAACTAAAGCACAGCACCGAGTGTCAGGTTGTTCCCTCACCCACTGCCCGGCCCTCCTGGATCCTCACACGGTGACATTTGGGGTGGGTGGCCAAGGTGACAGCAGTGCACTCACTCCCACTTGCCATTCATTCCCAACAACGGATTTCTCAAGGTAAATATTATCTCTGGCTTTTCATAAACTGCATTTATTGGACCATATGTCAACAGCTCGCCTGGCAAACAAAACTCTGCCCCATCTTGCATCCGGATCTCTGGCAAAGCCCTTCCCAGAGCCACACTCACACGGAAAAGCTTTGCTGGTAGGGCTGTCCCTGTGAGCTTTCGTGGCACAGACACAGCCCAGCAGCCAAATGTCCACATCAGGGCTCTGCTGCTACAGGGAACACCACAAGGAATAATTCCCTGGCTGTCCCAGCTCTCCTGGGAATGTTGTTCAGCGGGAATTGGCAGTTTCAGCACGACAAAGCACGACAGGACCAGGATTCATGGTGTCATTTCAGAGGTAACAGCAGGAGTAAACACAGGAGTGAAGCGTGGTAAATGCACTTCTTGGTTAAAATGATTCTATGATTCAAATGCAGCAAGGTTTTTGCAGCCTGACAGAGCTCATGCACAACAATGCCCATGTAAAACATTCCTTTTCCTTCCCTTCCAAACATTTCCCTGCTCCTCCATCAATGACTTTGTCCTATCAAAGATTTCAGATCCAAGCTGAAAAAAATCTGACTGTGAATGTCATGTACTGGCAGGAAAGTTTCTGACATGACAAACCAGCAGCTCCCCAGGCAACCAGGAGTGATAACAACTCATTGGCATGCTCAGTGCAATGATTACATCAACCTGCTGTTAGGGATTCCTTGGCTTGTTTTCCTTCCAGAGACCAGACAGTCGTGAAAAGCAGCACAAGAAGTACAGGGAGAGCTCTGTCAGAGCAGGGGGGATTGATTCAATCCAGCTCCCACCAAAGCAATTTTCACCTGCAGGATCTGAAGAGCCTGGAGTCACACTGGAGGAACAGCCAGACCACTGGCTATCAGCACCTCATTTCACACTGCCCTTGAAGCACAAACAGGTGAGGAAAACATTCTGAATCCCAGAATCAAGGATGGAAAAGACCTCCAAGACCACCGAGTCCAACCTGTGACCAACCCCCACCCGTCACCCAGCCCAGAGCGCTGAGTGCCACATCCAGGTGTTCCTTGGGCACCTCCAGGGATGGGGACTCCAAACCTCCCTGGGTAGCTCCTTCCAGGGAAGAAATTCCTGCTGATGTCCAACCTGAGCCTGCCCTGGCCCAGCCTGAGGCCGTTCCCTCTCCTCCTGTCCCTGTTCCCTGGGAGCAGAGCCCGACCCCCCCGGCTGCCCCCTCCTGTCAGGGAGTTGTGCAGAGCCACAAGGTCCCCCCTGAGCCTCCTTTTCTCCAGGCTGAGCCCCTTTCCCAGCTCCCTCAGCCTCTCCTGCTGCTCAGAGGACTCACAAATGTCTTTTCTGACCTGGCAAAAACCTGGTGCCAGGCTAAAGCATGAAGGAGCACCAGGATCCTGGGATGCCAAGCCCAGCGTGCCTGGGCTGACTGTGCAAAGCCGAGCTCCAAGCACAGGCAGCTCCCTGCAAAGGTCAGCAGGCAGGAGACCCAGCACTGCACAGCTCACCAGAACAGCTCTTCCCAAAACCCACCCGAATTCTCTTTCCATTTCCATTGGGGAAAAAAAAAATCTCCCCCTTTTTCTACCCTTTATTAATGCATTTGTTTAGTCCATTTTAATCAAGGAATCACAGAATATCCCGAGCTGGAAAGGATGCACAAGGGTCACCCAGTGCAGCTCCTGGCCCTGCCCAGACACCCCAACAACCCCACCCTGGGCACCCCTGGCAGCGCTGCCCAAACGCTCCTGGAGCTCTGGCAGCCTCGGGGCCGTGCCCATTCCCTGGGGAGCCTGGGCAGTGCCCAGCACCCTCTGGGGGAAGAACCTTTCCCTGATATTTAATACCTCCTTCCCATTGGGTTGACCTGAAAGATTTGGGAACAATCCCTGCCCAAACAGCACTGGCAGCTCTAGATTCTAAAAGCATGCATTCCAGTATCTCAAACAACCTTTTATTCCCTAAACTTCCTGGGTTTTGGTGCCCATCTGAGATTTAAAGACATGTCCAGCAAACTGAAAGCCTTCTTAGGCCTGGTCAGTCCACGTGGAGCATCCAATGGACACACGGTCCATGGTCAGTGCTGAACTCACACCAGGCTCTGCCCAGGGGGTATCAAAGACCTGCTGCAGCATCTGACCCCTCCAGCCCCATCCTGCTCATCAATTAAGAGGGGGACAGTCCCACTGATGCTCGGATTTCCAGCTGAAAGCCACAGATGCCGGCACAAAGCATCTTTCCAGACATATCTGGAAAATCTCTTCAAACCCTGAGTGGTCACGCTTCCCTGGGGATCAGCTCTGGCCATTTTTCCTGATGTGACACCTGCACTAAGAGATCCATTCCCCCTAACTCCAGGCAGCCCAGGCTGGGATTGCCTCCCATGTGGACTCTGCTGGCTCACAGCCTCCAGAGAGAGCTCCAAAACACCCAAAAATCGCTCAGCAGTGCTCTCTGGAGCACACAGAGGCACAAACCCCACCTGCAGGGGCAGTGATTGAAGGTTCCCCAAGCAGGATTCGATGTTATCACCTCCACCTGCTCCCTCTCACACCAGCCAGACCCCCCTGTGTACAGAAAGAGGCACAAGGGTTTGTTTTTGATAGCAACAACTCTGGGAGAAGATGAAGTGCTCCTTTTTTCACTGTTTTATTTAACTATTTGAAAGGCTGTGGGCAGAGGGAGCCACAACTATGCCTTTATTCTTTCAATTCTTGTTTCTCTTTCTGCATTCAGTGTCTTTAAAAGGCCATTTAAGCAATTATTGCAGCAAAGTCAGTGCCAGGAAAAAAAACACAACAAAACAACAAAAAAAAAAGCTCTCTAACCACAGCTGGAGGTTTCTAGAGCTCAGCTTTAGGCACCTGGCTGAATGAAGCCTTCAATATTTGTTGATTTAAATACTGTGCTCTCCCACCAGAGCAGTCAGATAACCTCAGTGGCTGACTATGAGAAAAACTGAATAAGCAGAGGGCAAGAATTGCTCTACCTGCCATGAAGGCAACCAAAACAACGTGAATTAGAGTACTGCCCTGGGGAAAAAGTAACTGCATTACTCCAGAAAGCATCACAGGCTTTATGAAAAATCCATGAAGCTAAAATCAAAATCACACACACACACTTATTTCACTTCTTGTGAAATGCAATCTGACTGTGGAAGTGGCATCAATCCCCTATAAACAGGCACCAGCCTTCCAACCCTGTGTGAGCAGAGATCTGATGAAACAGAGAGATGGAATTTCACAGCAGAGGCCAAGGATTGAATAGGAAGAGAAACCGTGTCCCCCTCCAGCCTCCAACAAGTCTGAGACACCGCAGGCAGGACCTTCCCTTTGTCGGGGGAAAAATCCTCTCCATTCTCCCATTCCCTCTTCTGGCAGCACTAAAATCCATGAATAGTTTGGAAGGGCTTTGTTTTCTACAGCCTGAGCTCCTGCACAGCTCTGGGCTCCTGCAAGAAGCACCACCCCATCATCCCAAATTTGAACACAAATTAAAGAGCTGCCCACAGAGAACCAGTTTATGTCAGGAGCTGCATCACTGAATTCGTGTGGCCAGCTCAAGTGAGCTGCTCTGGTTTTCCCAACCAAAACACCTGATCTGGCAAGAGGAAAACAGGAATTGCCATCCCAGGCTTGGCTACAGCTGCACTGGTGCTCCATGTGCTCCATCCCCGTGTGACAGGACACGTCTGCAGCTCTGACCACGCT
This sequence comes from Struthidea cinerea, assembly GCA_013397865.1. Taxonomy (NCBI): domain Eukaryota; kingdom Metazoa; phylum Chordata; class Aves; order Passeriformes; family Corcoracidae; genus Struthidea; species Struthidea cinerea. The sequence continues at coordinate 111,109 of VZTI01001046.1, read as the reverse complement.
CAGCAAGCCTCGGGGTCACCGAGGGCACCTGTACAGCACTGCTGAATGGACAAAACTCAACACATTTTACACCCTGGCTGAGCTGTGGCCCACAGACAGGGATGGGAACACAAACCAGAGCCAGCAGGAGCCTCACAATGACAATACTGAATTAAGCAGCCCACAGAAGCTCTTCCACAGCTCCAGACCTAAAGAAACGCTTCTTCTTGACGTGACCTTTTCATCCCCCCTCCTTTTCCATTCCCAAAAAAACAGCTTCACTGAAAACCTGCTAAAATCCTCATTTCAAATACACCTTGTGGCAGCGAGTTCTCCCCTTGAAAATGCTACTCAGCAGCTTTTCTGCTCCTGTGCTGCAAGTGCAAGGGAATTCTAAAACTAAAGTTGGTACTTCACTAAAACTTTGTGCCTCTACAGCTCTCATCCCTTCGAAGTAGGCCAAAATGAGATTTTCTCCACACTCAGTTTTCTCTCCCACTCGTTCACTGCTCTTTAATCTACAGCCATCCTTTCTTTAATTAAAACGAAATAAAAGGTAGGAAGCTCTAGCCTGCATCCATGAAGTGTAACCTTATTAATTAGAAGCATCCCGGTCTTTTCAAAGCTCCTTTAGGCATCCCCAGTTCCAGAGGCAGCAGGAAGAGCTTCTCCCACGGACCCCAACACTGCCTGAATGCCCATCCGAGCTTGGATTCATTTAAAACCCAGCAACACGCAGGACAGGCAACATGCCCAAGAGATTGATTGGTGGTGTTTGAAGTTGATACCAAGTTGGCACAAACTTCAGTAAAAACATATTATTTAGGGGCTGGGTATGTTTTAGAAACACAAGGAATTTGAGACTCAGGAAGTTGGGCTATTCCATTATCCCCGTGACTCCACGTGGCAAAGAATACCCAATAATAAATTTAAATCCATCCTCTGAATTAACAACCCCCCGAGAGCACTGCAGAGCTCCCAGCCCTGCCCAGGCTCAAGTTTTCTTCTCAGAACATCACGGTCGTTCCAAATGGAATTAAAATTCCCCTGAAGAAAACAAGACTCTGACGAAGGGAAGCTAAGGCAGGATGAGACCACCTCATCTAATCTTAGGTGTCAGACTTCAGGGGGTCCCTAAGCCACCGCTGCAACCAAGGGAGAGAAGCCAACAGCTCAAAAGCAGCCCAGGCTGACTTTAGACATCTTTGGACAAACTCACCTCTGCCTGGACCATGTCCAACCTGCCTACTGCCATGTCTAAGCAGAAACGAGCTGGATTAATTCAGAATTAGAATGGTACCTCCAAAAAAACCCCTAAATTAGGTAAAATTAAGCCCACCTCCGCTCTCCCAGCCCAGACATCCTTTCTCTTTGCTGTCTTTGCCTGCTGGGGTTTCCAGCCCTTTCAGCAGAGCCAGACCTGGCTCCAGTCCTGCCCTAGAGCTTGCCAGAGCTGGGTCCAGCCTGCCAAAACTTATCTGTCTAACAGATGTGTTACTGTCCCCACCAGCCATCCTGGCCACAGCCAGAGGGGACACCAAGGGGACGATCACCCACCAGAAACTTCCCGCCTGAGGCAGGCCAGGTATCAACTCCAAATTCGGTGTTATTTTGACAACACTCTGAAGAATGTAAAGGCTTAAATGTATTTTTAAAGTTTGGAGTTCACTGCTCAGTGAGACAAAATAAGAAAAATATGCAAGCGTTAGGAGCCCTTGTACTCCAGGCCAAAGTGCAGCCACCAGGTCTGAGGGAAAAGGGAGAGAGAAAGAAAAGAAACAGAAATAAAAAAATATTCTCCAACAAATGCACTATTATCTGATCTGGAACTTTCACACATTTTTCTGAGTATCTTGGTGCTGAGCACTGGTGGAGGCAAAACACTCTGCCCATGGGATTTTCCATGCCTTTCCAGAGGCCCCGGCACAGAGCCCTGGCAGAGCCAAGAGGCTTCAGGGGCTGCAAGAGAAACATTTAATCAAAGACAGGGCTTCAATGAACTCAGCTTAAACGAACTAAGCTCAGACAGAGCTTAAAGGAGAAGCTCAGGATTTGGGAGTGCAGTCCAAGAAGTGCATACAGCTGCATTTATGGACACACATCTCCCAGATGTTCTACCTTAACCACCTTGCAGATCATCCTTAAAACACTGCAGATCCCACAGCCTTTGATTCCATACCCAACTGTCCTGCTGGATAAAAGTGAGAAACGCACCTGCTTTTAATCCCTGTGTTACAGCACTTCCCTCCCCTCTTCCTCCTCTAACTCCAACAAAAAGGAAAACTGACAAGCAGAGAAGAGCCCAGCTGCCATCAGAAGGATGAAGATGTTGGGGCTGAAACCACACAGATCAGAGAGAGGTAGCAGCTGGGGACCCTGAATCCATTGGGAAGGAAAGCAGCCCCTCCATCACTGAAGGCTGGAAGGGGCCCTGAGCAGCCTGACCCAGGGAATGGCATCGCTGTCCCTGGCAGGGGGTTGGAACTGGATCATCTTTAAGGTCCCTTCCAACCCAAACCAGTCTGGAATTCTGGGATTCTGTGATCGAAGCCAAGAAACGCAGACAAATGTTTTCAGGCAAAAGTTCCTCTCTGGGGGGAGTTACTGATGGTCTCTTCTTCCCCCCAACCCCTTGTGAAGGTAGGTGGTGTCCAGATATTTCCAGACCACAGATGTCATTCCTCCCTGAAGCAGGTGACACAGGAACATGTCCAGGTGGGTTTGGAACGTCTCCAGAGAGGGAGGCTCCACAATCTCCCTGGGCACCTGTTCCAGGGCTCTTTTTACCTTCCTCATGCTGAGGTGGAACTTCTTGTGGTTTAGTTTATGGCCACTGCTCCTCGTCCTGTCACTGGCACCACTGGCACCAACCTCTGCCACCCCCAGGAGATATTTATGTGCATTAATCAGATCTCCTCTGAGTCTTCTCTGCTTCAGACTAACCTGACCCAGCTCCTGCAGTCTCCCCTCACATGAGAGATGCTCCAGACCCCTCATCACCTTTGTGCCTTCTGCTGGAGCCTCTCCAGTAGCTCCTTCTCTTTCTTGAACCATGGAGACCAGAACTGAACCCAAAACTCCAGATGTGGCCGAGTAGAAGGGAAGGATCATCTCCCCTGATCTGTTGGCCACACCAAAATGCCCTCCCAGCACTCCCTTGGCCCTCCCAGCCCCCAGGACACACTCTGACCATGAACAGTTAAACTGGCTCAGCAGTTGAATGACTCAGAGCAGGTTAACAGTTTCCTCCAGGAAACTCACTCATCCCTTTGCCATGGGATGAGGTGTGGTGTTAACAGGACTGGCCACGAGGCCCTGAGCCCAGCTGTGTCCAAGGGATGCTCCCGCTCCAGGGCTGCCAGCATCCTTCCTGCAGCAAGAGCCCCAAACCCAGGGAGTGCCTGGGTGCACAGCTGGGTGAACATCTCAAACCCTGAAGCATCACTTTGCTCTGCCTGGTCTCCTGCCGTCAGCCTCAGCAGGGATCCCAGTGCCAAGTACCTGAGGAGAGCAGATTAGTCCTTCCCTCCTTTCAAGCTGCCATCCCTGCACCTGGGAATGCAGAAGCTGCAGCTGCTCAGTGGAGAGCAGCACTTCCCGTGCTCACAGCAGCTTCCTACCTGCAATAATAAGAGGGAGAAAAAGGAAAAAAAAGGCCCCTCCAGGAGTTTAAACCCCTGACAGTCTCTCAAAGCAGGCTGAAGTTTATCTGAGAGCAGTGACTGCGCAGGTCTCACCCAGCACTAGGCTCCAGCACCGTGGCTCTTGTAAAGCAGCTGCCTCGGGTGAAGGCTCAGAAACACTGGAGCTAATGGGGAACTTCCCTCCCAACACCCATTCCTGCTCCTTCAAGCTGCTGCTTTACTGGAACTTTCCATCCCTGGCCTTGGGGAATCAGAAAAGGAGTGGTTTGCCTTGAAAGGTCAAGGGAGACGCAGAGCTGGGAGTGAAGCACACGAGGAGAGCTGAATTCACTTGCGATTCTTGCAAAGAAACCACTTTTTAATAGTTTCTCTCTGAGTCAGACTAAAGACAATATGGCCTAATAAAAGCTTTTTTCCACTCATCTCCCATCTCGCTGCCCCCTTCCCCACCCTGTCAAAGGGAAATATGGACCTAAGCTCACACCCACGTGTGAAACTGAACTGGAACATTTCCCACGGACAACAAAACAGCCTCATCCACAGCTTTTTTTCTATCTGTGTTGAGCAATTTTACACAGACAGGGACACTGAGCCTAGTGAGCAACTTCCACAAGCTGGGACTCACCCCCAGAACCGGAAATGAAAGTGCTGGAACACACAAAGAGCCTGTTCCTACAAATATATGTTACATTTAGAGTTCAATTATTTATCAGGATGGAGGCAGAAGAGGACAGCCCAGGCAGGAACCGCAGGGCATTTCTGCAACACCTCTCGAGGAACAGAGAACAGAGCACCACAACTGCCCACCAAGGGCCTCCCACCCTCAGGATGCTCCCTGAGAGCACCCACCCCATCCCAAACACAACAACCCATCCCCAGCTGCTGAGATGTCCCAAATGAAGGCTGACAGGCTGACGACCACCAGGAAAGGTCCACTGCCTCAAACCAGCACATTAATGAGGGCCAGGCTGGATGGGGCTTGGAGCACCCTGGTCTGTGGAAGGTGTCCCTGCCCGTGGCAGGAGGCGGAATGAGATGAGCTTTAAGGTCTCTTCCAACCCAAACCGGTCTGGGATTCTATGAAACCAGAGCAGGAGCCTTCACTGCAACAGGAGATCTTCCTGGAGATCTCCCACACAAAGATGTTCATCAGAGCTGGAGCCAGGCAGTGCTCACAGGCACCACTGCAGCTGACAGGCCTTGCTTGGGGTCAGACCCCTCAATACCAGCCAAGGCTTCAAGCTGCCTGAATTTCCTGTCTTGTCTTGTAGTCAGGGAAAGTCCGAGTCTGTACAGAGGTGTAACTGGTGCAAGGCCATTCAGAGGCACAATTCCAGTGGGGATCTGACCTGCCCCCTCAGCATCAGCACCTTTCTGAGCCAGGGGGGAGTGAAAAGAGGGGAAAACACAGCAATTCACACTCAACCTGTAGCCCAAACAGCACCTTCAGTCAGCCTCTGGATCTGCAGCTTCAAGCCTCTGGAAGTTTAGATGCCAGGTTTAATATTGACAGGTTACCTGCCAGGGGGGTTTTCCCAAAGGGAACACAATCCAGAGCAGGTTCAGTCACACGCGCTGCAGGCCACGGCTGCCAGCAGACACACCCTCAGCAGCCCAAACTAAACCAGTCTGTGCCACTGACAAAGATATTAAACAGCACCATCCTCCTCACCAAAGGGAAGTGACTGCTCAAGAAAACTTGAGGAGAGAAAGCTGAGACTTCAGGGTGCTTCTCCCTCCACACATCCCAGCTCCGTCCCCGAGCCAGGAAACTGAGCTCAAAGAAACTATTGCATGCCATCCTGCAAGTCTGCTGGAATGATTCCATGTTCATGCAACAGTCAAAAATGTGAATTCTGTGCCAGCTCTAAACACTGACATTAACAGGCTTTTGGGATGTGAACCAATATTCTGGTGGTGATGATCCTCCGAGGATCCCAGCTGGGGAGCCAGAGCAGGAGGGACAATGTCCCAGAACTGCACCGCACACGCCATGGTCTGTGACGCACGCGCTGTGCCTGGGGAGGGAGGACACATTCTGAACACTCCAGGAGAATGGAGACTACCCAGCCCACAGTTAGGACCCTCCTTTCCCTGGGAACAGAGCTGGACAATAAACTGGAGTGGGTGGAATTTCAGCACCTTGTGAAGCCTCGATGCTGTTCCTGCACAGGGAGGGCTCCCAGCTTCCTTCTGACACAGCACTTGCTCCAAGTCAAAATCAGCCAAGAGGCACAGAAATGTCTCTGCCCACCCTCCTTTGGAATTTTTTACCTCCACAGACTCTTGACACCTTAGGATCAACCAAGAGCTACACAAACAAGCTTTATAGTCCTGAGCTAAGCAAGGCATGGGATCAAAGTGAGTCTCCCCCAGAGCAACACAACCTCCCACCGACACCTCCTGACACCTCAGACTTTGTCCCTGCTCTGCCCAGACCAGAGGTCCCTATGCCACCAGTGCTGGTAGCAGGATTCCTGTGCCCCCAGTTAATATCCAAGCACCTGACACAGCATTCAAGTATTTCTGCTTCTTCTGAGCTCTACTTTCTAACTAGAGCAGCTTGACAGAACATTATGCTGGACAGAAAAGAAAGAAAAAGCAATGCTGTACTCACACACAGCGGAATTAAGTCCAAAATTTTGCTTCTAGATAAGAGTAGGGATTTTGATGGGCCCAGTTCAGTGCTTTCCTAATGCTCTGTTATGGAAAGGAGAACAAAAATATACCAAATCCCTGAAGAGCTATGAGAAGTAACCAGTCCAGGAATAATAAAACCATGGAAAGAAAGGAGGGACTTGGGGGAAAGATAAAGGGTGGTGGGGTTTTTTTCCCTAATCCCACTGACACATTTATTAAACTCTTAGATTTGTGTGCATGTAACTCACAGACAACCCTGCAGGAAAAGACTTTGTCAAATGAACCTGTGCTGCATCCTGCACAGTAAAAGCTGCAGAACCCACACAAGAGCCACAAGGTGTGGGGTATCTGACCCCTCCAGCCACCCTGCAGCCATCGGGGTTGCTCTGCAGCGACAGAGAAACCCACAGCAAAACAGAAAGTCAATGTTCCTAGAGGGAGGAAAAGGTCAGCGTGGGGAGGGATCAGAGTTCAGCTAAAACCAGTCACACACAGGAAGTTCAAAGTAACTCCTGTGCGCTTCACACCAAAGCAGAAGTGAAAATTAGCTCTCCTTCAGGGGAGTGGTGAGGGATGGACTGAAAAGCAAATCTGCATCTTCAGTGGAAGAGCCCTGCTGAGAATAAACACAGGAGAAGAGAGCCTGTGTTTGTGAGAGCACACCTGAGGTGCCGGGGGGACTGAGCACAGCTCCGAGCCCCAAGTTTTGTCCCCATCACGTGCCCACCTCACAATCCAGCTCCGACCCTCAGCCAGGGCAGGTGCTCACCTTCCTCTTTGTTGTTGGTGATGTCTTTCAGCAGCTCAGTCTTCATGCAGCCGTCTTTCCTTGGCTCTCCCTTACTCAGCACTGCTCGCTGTGGTGGGGCAGAAAAAAACAGCGACATCAGGGTTGAGCTCAGTGCTCAGACACACGTTGCATTCAAAAGAAGAGACAATCATGGACACATCCTGTTTACAGCACGGCCAAACCTCCCTCTGCAAAATAAGGCTGCCAGGAAGCTGCCACCAAGGCACAGGTCACAGATAAAACACGGCAGGGCTGGCCCCGGCTGACAGCCCAAGCAGCACAGGGGCTCCGGGCTGTGCCCAGGGCTGGCACCTCCCAGCTCTGGCTTGGATGCAGCCAGACAGATTTTCCCAGTGCAACAGGCCTGAGAATCCAGCTGAGTCCGTCTGCGTGGAAGGCATCTCGAGGAGGTGACTCTGACTCCCCCAAAACTTTTTAGGCTTTGGGTGGGGGAGGCAGATCTATCAGACTTCTCACTACAACCTCATTTATCAACATTTCCAGCCCATGTGCTTTTGGTGGCTCGGTTGGGTGTTTTTTGCAGCTCATTCAAATGAACATCCAAAATGCAAACCATCAGTCAGCTACAGCTAACTCCTCATTCATAACACCCATGTTTATTAAAGTTAATGAGCTCTATTTTTAATTCTATAGAAAGCAATTTTTCTCTTTCCTCCTCGTTTTTAAAATTTTTTTTTTTTTGTAAAAAGGGAACACCTGCTCATCTCCTCTGCCTTTCACATGCCTGGCATCATGTTGTTAGCTCAGGTTTGCAGCCTTAATACCTTCTCTTTCTCTTTCTGTTTTGAAGTAGCAAGACCAAACAAAAAAAAAAACACAAAAAACCAAACCTACCAAAATAAACCAGAAGGAAAATGGTATTTAAAAANCCTCCTCGTTTTTAAAATTTTTTTTTTTTTTGTAAAAAGGGAACACCTGCTCATCTCCTCTGCCTTTCACATGCCTGGCATCATGTTGTTAGCTCAGGTTTGCAGCCTTAATACCTTCTCTTTCTCTTTCTGTTTTGAAGTAGCAAGACCAAACAAAAAAAAAAACACAAAAAACCAAACCTACCAAAATAAACCAGAAGGAAAATGGTATTTAAAAAAAAAAAAAAATAAACTAGAAGGGGTCTTCGCCACAGCTGTGTTTAAGGAGAGAACTGGTGTGGAGGCAGAGATGGGGAGTGCCCTGCAGAGCCGGAGGTCGGTGCCGGGTTCAGCGCCGCCGGCACGAGAATAAGCCCAGGTCAAGCCAACTGCTGTAGGCCAGCACGGGGAGCAGATGGTGCCTGCAGCCATGCAAATCACAAGGCTTAAAGCGCACTGGGTGATAAAGAAAGAAAAACAACCTGCCCACCTCCCTTCAAGCAAGTGAGGGGGATGAGACACGCGGTGTGGCAGCTCCCAAACCTTCCCACAGCAGCTCGCCCGTGCCCACGTGGCACTGCCTGGAGCTGGCAGAGGAGAAGGGCTTGGGCACTTCAAGGATGGATCCTGCAGCACAGGACAGAGGCTGTGGGTGGCTGCCTGTCCCTGCCTGTCCCCAGTCTGCCCCGAGCACAATCAGACACAAACCCAGCCACATCTCAGTGCTCTCAGCACCGGGAACTTGTGTTCCAAGCACAGCACCTTCAAGATCTCCAGTCACAGACCAAAAAGCTGCTGTGAGCATCGGAAAGCTCAGCTCAGCCCAGCCTGACACAGAACCTACCTTCAGCAGACACTGGCCAACAGCTTCCATTGAGAAATGATCATAAAACACAGCCCAAAGTCTGAGCATAGAGCAGCTGTTTTATTTATTTCTTTGCTGAGCTAGTAATATCTATCCTTGCTGCAAACATGAGCTTGTAAACCCTACCTCTCCTCCAGCCAGACCTCTTGTAAACTGGGAATAACCTCGGTTTTTCTCATGGATTATCCTGCAGCAAGACTTGAGCAAAGAGAGCTCAGAGTGCTCGAGGGCACCCCTGGCTCCCACCACAGCCAGGGGCACCCAGGCCCTCACCACAGGCACCAGCAGCAAATAAAGAGCCTCAGTCAGTCTAACAGGGACCAGTTTGTTTTCCCAACCTTTGTTGCAACAAGGAGAGGTCTTGATATTCCTGCTACTACACTGACTCATACAAGAAGCCCCAGGATTTCCAGGGGCCATTCTCAGCCATCTGAGCCTAAGTTTTTCTGCATTTTCTAAGCACTACCCTGGCTCCACACGTCACCCACGCTCTCCCTTCCACAGGGGCGTTGCTGCTGCTCGCCCATGAAGAAAAGCCACTGCAGGAACCCTGGAGTCAATCAGACCTTGACCACCCTCCCTGATCGCTGCAGGTCACCAGGAGCTCAGAGCTGCCTGCCCAGCCCTCAAAGCAGAATTCCCAACTCCAAGTGAGAAACCATCGCTTTTGTCCTTTAAGAGTACAAAAGCTGGGTGCCAAGGCAAGGCTGGCTGAGGTGGCATCTCACAGGCTCTCCTGCTTCCTATCTAAGAGACAAATCAGAGGTGACAACGTTACAACTCCCAACAAAAACTCGGCATCGAGGTAGAAAATAAAATAATAATTAAAAAATAAAGTAAAATAAAATGCCAACTGTGAATTTTGAAGCATTTTGATCAGAAGGAAGCTACAGGAAACCCCTGCAAAGCGCTCGAAGCCTCGTCCCCCCCAGGCCAGCGCTCTCCCGTCCTTGCTCCATCAGCACCCGGCAGATGCGCCCAGCACCGAGGGGCACCCACGGGGCGCCCAGGACCATTCATTCCCACCCAGCTCCACCCAGCCAACTTCGCACCAACTTCACC
>VZTI01001046.1:63895-80376 GCA_013397865.1 Struthidea cinerea | reverse complement strand
TTTTATATATATATATATATATAACTCTGCATATGCTTGAAATTAAAATAATAAAGAAAATTGCACCGAACTTCAGGGTTTGGAGGGTTTTTTTTAAAAAACAAAGCTGCAAAACTATCCCACAGAAAAGTATGAACTTTATACTAAAAAGGGAAAGTCAAACCTGGCTGAATTTTGAGCCTACCAACCTCCTAGCCTTCTGATGTCTGACAAAAAAGAGGTGTGAATGCTATCGAGTCACACACAGGTACAGGCAGAACCATCCTGCTCTGGGCTCGTTTTGATGCAGCACAAGCTGCCACGCAATTCAAAAAGCCTCAAAACCAAGGACTTTAGAAAATCTGCCCTTATACCCCACTCCCCTCATTTTTAACTTTAAATGAAGGTTACAGAGGCGCCAGTGTAGAACTGCTTTGGCAATGTGTCAGATTTAAAATCAAACAGCCCCTCCTGCCCCGTTAGAAACCCTCCCACAGGGATATTTGCTATATCCCATGTATTATGAACGGGTCCCAGGGCACAGGCAGAGTTTCATGGCTCCCTGTGCCACCCACTCCCACATTCCCAACTGCAAATTCCCTCCTTGGCCTGGCTGCATTAAAGCAGGAAGAAGGACCTGCCTTACCACGGGGCAATTTAAACCTTGGAGGGGGGAAATAAATAGGAAATAAATCCTCAGCAAGCCAAAGCGTCCTTTCAATCCACGGCTTTCCCTGCTGGGAAGGAGCCCTCCTGCCACAGCACTTTCAGAGCACAGAGCCTCCATCCTGCCAGAGCCACCAGCACAGGGACAAACTAACCAGGAGCCAGGCAAGTTCAGAGGCCTTTGGTGCCAGGAAATCTTCAGGAAACCCCAACAGAGCGAAGCATCAGCAGGAAAAACCTCGTAGGGTAAGTCTGGAGTGACAAATCCCTCAGGTCACGCTGGGTTTTTACATTCCCAACAAGGATTTTGGAGCCTACACTGGTGCATCCATAAGCTCCACAGTGTGGAAGGGGGTGAGGAAGATGCTCAGAGGAGCAGCATCCTCCTGGCACAACACAAATCCATCCCCATCCCACGGTGGGACGGAGGAGCCAGGATCCTGTGCTGCTCCCAGAGCCTGGCAGGGGGAAGGAAGCAGCTCGAGGAGAGCAGGGACAGTTTTTAAGTACTCTTGATCACTCCTTGGAATAAAATATATTAAAAAAAAAATTGCTCATCGAGCGATTAAAATGTGCAAACATTTTCCTTGGTGTTCCGACTGCCACATTTAATATTTCAAACAACATCCAGGCCAATATTGTTGCTTAATTTAACATAACTGGATCCTGAATGCATTTCTAACAGATTAAACCACAGAAATATCCACATGTTTTAATGAGGATTTGGCACGACTCAGAGCCAAACACATTTTAGCAGTATTTTTGGACTACGAATTCTTTCATAAGAAAAGAAGGCCCACTGGTAATGGAGCTGCATTGCCTACATTTCAAGCCTCTTTGGATTTATGTAAATTGAAAAACTGAAATATTTAGTGCCATTATAATTCAAGCAACATCTGGACAATTTTCTTTGCCTCGTAAAAGATTTCAGTCAGCTTTGCAGAGGCTCAGGCCATGTTGCTCAGCAGAATGGCTCCTTTTACATTTGCATGCTTCACTTCCATTCTGCAGTTTCTATGCCAACAAGCATTTGTAACTCTTTAAAAAGCACATTTGGAGCTGGGGGGAGATGGAAGATTGGAAATGTGATAAAGATTTGTTTGTTTTGGGGGGTTTTGTTGGTGGTGTTTCCCTAAATCTAAATCATCTTTTTTTTAATTCTTTTTGAGCCGTGGAAACCTCAAAAAGGCCCAATAACCATCACTGCAGCCATGGCAACTCCTCCACCTGCTTCAAAATGCAGCAGGGACTTGGTAAGAGGAGTTTGTTCAGTCAATTTGATGTATAAAATATATCTATAAATATATATTACTCCAGTTCTCTCTCCAAAGAAAAAATCAATACCAAACACCACAAATTTAGGTGTCCCTCTCCTGCTGCAGCATCCAGGCCCTGTGTGAGATTCCAAATCCCAAAGAAAAGTAAACAGGAAAAAGCAGCTATGACTGAACTGTCACTCAAAATCCAGCAGTTTGATTTTTAACCAGATTTTTGGAAGCAACTCCTCCCCTTCCTCCCCACCCCCAGTCCCAGATGGCTCAAATTTTATATCTAAAGCTCATGCTTAGTGCTGTGACATTACAGGTACAAGGAGATAAAGGAAACCACAACCATGAAGAGGCACAACACAGCATTTAGAGCAAACAGCAATGATCTTACAAAACTTAGAGAAAAAACTGTGGTTTTTTTATACAGATGCAGCCTACATTGTGAATTCCTCTCCTCCTGAAGTTCCCCACGGGACCAGGATGGAGCTGCCATCCTGGGACACCAGCAAAGGTGCCCAAAAAAAACCAAACCCAGTCAGACCAGGCCATTCCATGGGCAGCGGGAAGAAGTTGTTCCCACCAAACAGCAGGACTCGGAGGGGGTTTCCTGAGGGAGCTGCACAAGCAGGGAGCACCCACCAACACCTGGCTGTTTATTATTTAGTGACAGGACGAGGGGGAATGGCTTCAAACTGAAAAGAGTGGGTTTAGCTGGGATATTGGGAAGGAATCCTTCCCTGGGCGGGTGGGGAAGGGTGCCCAGAGCAGCTGTGGCTGCCCCTGGATCCCTGGCAGTGCCCAAGGCCAGGCTGGACGGGGCTGGGAGCAGCCTGGGACAGTGGAAGGTGACCCTGCATAGGGGTTGGAATGAGATGATCTTTAAGGTCCCTTCCAACCCAAACCAGCCTGGGATTCTGTGATTTTCTTGTCTGTGAGCTCCAGAGGACGGAAACCAGAACCCACGGAGATCCTGCCAGTGCTAAACATTCGTTTACAGCCCCTTCAACCCAGCCCCCGTGCAGATGCGACGCTGACCTGATGTGCTGGGAGGGGACAGGATGAGGGAAATGCTGTGCAATAATCAATCCTAACCACAGCACCAAGAGAAAAATCACAGAATCATTAAGGCTGGGAAACACCTCTAAGATCATCAAGTCCAACCACCCCCATGATCACCACTAACCCGTGTCCCCAAGTGCCACATGCACACGGTTTTGGAACACATCCAGTGATGGTGACTCCACCACCACCCTGGGCAGGCCCTTCCAATGCTTTACAATGCCCAAATATGATAAATTTCTCTTCCTTCAGCCAGACAGGACACAGAGAAAGGGAGACTGGGTGCCCTTGGCAAAGCAAAATGCTTAACGTGTTAACCAGCTCCTTCCCTCCCTGCGCAGCCACAGATGATGCAGAGCATCAGACAACTCATTTCAGCACCACTCCAGGATTTATTTTTGCAAGGAGGGATCAGAATGAGACCCAGAAAAGGCAAAAACTCCCTGAGGGAGGAGCAGGTGACAAAAGCACATGATTATCAGTACAGTGGTGGGAACTAGAAAGAAGTTACTGATTTTCAAAAGCTGTTTTGTCTCCTGGGAACGGTAACAGCCCCCAGGTCCCAAACACAGCTCCTGCTGCACGGAGCATCAAAGAGCAGGAGCAAAGGCTGCACCTGTGAAACTCCTGCCATTTGACAGAGGCCTACAGGCCTGGCACACGGAGTGCCTGCAGCACAAGGAAGGGGTCCTGCAAAAATAAAGCCACAAACGCTCACTTTTCCAGTCCTGGCTGTACCGTAGGAAGGGGCAGCTCCTCCTCTGGCCCAGCTCCGGCCTCTGGTGTTTCCTGCCACGATTTCACAACCTTTGCCATTTCAAAAGTCCTCCTGGCAGCCACAGCAGCAAGCACGGAGCTATTTTACACGAGTGCGTGACTGACGCATCCAGGCTCCTCTCCCCACGTCGTGCACAGGGAGCTGACACTGCCCACGGATCGGGGCCGTAACTGCCACAAATCGGAGCGTTTTCACCTCCCTCGATGAACTGTATGGGTGTGCACTAGCTGGAAATACAGCTCCATCTGGGATTGAAGAGACTGAGCCTAAAATACTGCAATCAACAGCAGCTTTCGACAGACAGGAGCTGGCCACATGGGTGCTCTCTGTCTGGGATAACTTCTTCCATGCTATGCACGAGCCAAAGGCACCAACAGCAAGAAACAGCAATCCCCAGCAGCTACAGAATGAACAAAACTGGGCAGGTTTCTGCTGCAGCCCACACCTACACCTTCCCAAGACGTCTGCACAGGGAGAGGAGAGAGATCTCACCTATTAAGAGGAGGGAGAGTGATTCGAAATCAATGTTTGGTAAAATCAAAGTCTGTGGGGACTCGTGTTAATGAATTCCCCTGCCGGGTTTATGATGTTTAAAGGAAAACAAAAGATTGCTGCAAGCACAGCAGAGCAGGTGAGACCTGGGAGGTTGTTCACACACCTGGTTTTATATTCCCTAAACTCCCTCTAAGCAGGAGAGGCTCCCTCCCTGCCCTGTGCTCAGGGATGCTCAGGTGATGAGCCACTGTCCCACCTGGGCACGGTGGTCTCCCGGAGCTGGGTGGTGTTGAGATGCCCCTGTTGTTCTCCTGCTTGAGATGGCAGCTCAAAACTGGCTGGAAATGCAGCAGATGATCTCATGTGCTCCTCAGCTAATGGAAATACCCAGGGGCCAGGGGTCCTTCCTGGCCAGCCTTCTCCCTGTGGGTCCCTTATGGGATCAGGCAGCAGCCAAGCACGACAATTCACTACTAGCTGGACTAAGTGCTATGGAGAGATCACGAAAATGAATTAACTCCTGCCCTTCTCTCTTCTGTGATGGATTACACTCTGCTCCTTCGGAGCAGTTTCACATAAGGGGAGAGGGAAACGTGGGAGAGATCCGAGGAATTTATTCCCACCTGGTTTCTTGTGTGGACACACAACACTGGAACCGCCCCACTCCTCCGGTCACGCTGTGAGGTGAGGAACGAGCCAGGGCCGCATCCAGGTGTGGTGCCAGCAGCTTTTCCCTGGGTACAGAGGAGATGAGCTCCACCTCCACTGTCCCTGTGCCTCGGAGCTCCACCTGGACGCGCAAGGCTGGTGGGGACATGAATGACTGGGCAACAAACCCTGGTCATCACACAGGACTCTCGGGTTACCACACTGGGCTTTTTCTCTTCACCCACCCTCAGGGTAAACCCCACTGGAAGCACAACCATCCCCAGCTCCAGGTTTTTACCTATTTCCCAAAGCTTGTTGGGATAAAACAGGAAAGCAAGGCAGAGGGGAGATCCAGCACTGCCCTGACGCTGACCTGGAGCTCTGTCAGTGCTCCCACAGCACCTTCCCCAGAGCAGGCCTGGGATGAAAAATAAAATGTGTTGGGTGATAAAACACAGAACTCCCTTCCCCAGCCAATGCACCCACCAAGGCACTCATTTAGCTCTGAGATTCAGCACTGACTATTGCATCACTCTGGAGCCTTTTAAGGAAACGTTCCAGCGTTTTCCCATATTAATCAGGTAACTTTTTTTTAGCCAGACAGAGTTAAAAATAACCAAGAGCCAGGTAGGTGTCACTGAAAAGCTCCAGCAGAGAAAATCTGGTCCCATCACACCTGGAAGGAAGGAAGTCCTTGCCTTGTCCAGGCACTGTCCCTGCAGACAAACACAACCAAGCCCAGTGACAACTCTCCCCATTAATGCTGGATAATTTTAGGGTCTCAGCTGCAGGCAGTCCATCTCTCCAGCAAAATCCTACCTAAGACTCGCAATATCTACCACAGCAGGCTTGACCCCCTTTTCATATGCAGAAGCAAAAAAAAACCCTCATAATCCTCCAGAACCCAGAGCAAATAACACTCTGGGACTGTGTGATACCACCCTATTAAATACAAACATGTTCCTACAGTAGCTCAATGATTTTAAGCATTCACCATCTTTTCATTTCAGTTTTAAGCACTTTGCCTGGCAACTGTCTGAAGGGCAAACCATTATGGAAATAGGAAGACAATTAATTTTCCTTTATACTGGAAGAGAAGATTATTGGAATAAATAAAATAATCAGCTTAAACAAGAGCACAATTCACAACTTCTGAAAAACAGAAGACAGGTTTCTTTCATTTTCCTTTCCAGAGAAATGACTTCCTGGAATGGAGTTTGCAAGGGAAGTGCAGAAGTTTTGGAGTTAACCTTGGACTGCTGACTCACAAATCACTGCCTCTATGCCTTCAGCAGGAGGAAGGCTGACATTTCCCTCTTAGAGCCACTTTATATATTAATTTAATACAGCAAATCACAACGGCCCCCCAAAAAGATACAGAGGCCACTTCCCAATCTCATTTGGACCAGAGGTAAATCTGAGGCAGCCACTACTGGACACCAGCCTTTGGCAGCAGATGTTCAGCATCACAATTAATGTGGTTAAAGGAGGATCTGACACCCTGTGACACACACGTACACCTACATATATGGATTAAGTTAAAGGTATTTCACTCCCAAACCCCAGAGGGAGAAGGGAACAAATGGAAGAGGAGAGACTTCACGTTCATATTAGCAAGAGATGAAATTATTTACTGAGAAAAATTTGGGGTATCTTGATAAGAACTGGAGAGTTATTTCTGGAGGACTCCTCTAATAAGCAGAATGAGTTACAAAAATAGGATGGAGACTGTGGTTCAAGGTTGCTACAGCCTCGAAAAGAAACAGAGATAATTGATGGGGGCACAGATTCCCAGGAACACTAAGGACTGTAGAAGTACTGAGAAATCAAATTGATGATCTGGAAAATAACACAAGATTAAGAATGATCAGGTTAGTGGGGGCTCCCGGAGGAGCAGGAGAAGGCAGACTTTCAGTTTGCGATGGATCATGAGGAGGTGGGGGATGAACAATCCTCACAGTCCAGGGTGTCTGGGTGAGCCATGTCCCCACACAGGCCAGTCTTCCAGTGCTCCACATCCCTAAGGGAAGGATCTCCTGCATCCAGGAGCCCATGTGTTTATGGCAGCTCACAAATCTGAGCCTGGTTCCAGGATCCAGCACCGTCTCCCTGCAGCAGGAAATGGCTCAAACCGCTCCCTGTCCTTCCTCCAGTCACAAACTCCAGGTGCCCTGGCACAGCCCCGTCCCAGCAGCTGGAGGAAGCGCCACTGGGAAGAGCTCCTGCACATCCCAGCACCCTGTGCTTCCCACAGGAAACAGCCATGTCCTCTGCGTGCTCCTCCAGCCGCAGAGCACTGTGGCAGCAAGTAGGTCACGGACTGATGGTGCCTGAAGAATCACCTGCAGTTTGTTTCCTCTTCCTTTCTCTGCCTTTTTGGGTTTTTAGGAGCCACCAAATCACTTCATCACCACCTTCAAACCCCATCCATCCATCCATCCATCCCTCCATCCCAGACCTCTCCTTACAGCCCCGTCTCCTGCATTTCTGCTCTCTCCCAGCTCTGTTTAACCTCCCCTGCAGCTCCTTAAAGCAGGATTTTTCTTCCATCTTCCCTTTCCCACAACCATATTTTCCCCAGCATGATGTACCCCTTGCACTGCTTCTCTCACCCTCAGAAGCCCAGATGTCCTCTGTGCTGGTCGGTGCACTAAACCCCATCCACCATGGGAATGGAGTTATTCTATAATTTCCCATCTGGGTTAAAAATCGCAGCTCCTTCCCCTCTGTCTGTACCTTCACTCACTAATCCTCAGGGAAAAGGCAGTAAGGAGTCCCCTCTGCCAGCTGGTGCTTTCAGGCTTGCTCAGGTCCTCTCTCCATGCAGGGCTCCATCAGCTCCAAGGAGCATGGGATGCCCCAAGACCCTTCCCTGCTTCACCCAGGAGTGTTTGGGCAGGGGGACAGCATTGCCAAAGGACACAAAACAAGCATGCAGCAGCAAGGACTGAGCCCAGGCTGTTAAGGAAGCCAAAATTCAGCCATAAGTTGGATTTCAAAATGGCCAGGAAGGCAGGAGAGCAGGAGATAAAACTCCTCTGAAGGTGGAGAAGTGCTGTGCATGACAGCAGACCCTTCCACCCAGCGTCACCAGAGAGAAGATTCATCACAGCCAATAATTACAAGGTTCATCTCATAATGTCTGCTCTCAAAGGCATTGCCAGTTGAGTCCAGGCTGGCTGAAGCAGTTGGAAGGCAGAGAAGCAAAGCCACCAGGCTTTGAAGTGGCCACCATTTGATAATTAAAGACTGGGACTTGCATGCCACGTACATCCAGCAGCGACTTCCTCCTCCCTGGGATTGCCAAGGTTGCAGGAGGTTTTTTAGATGCACCTGTAGGATGCAGTTCCATCTTGTTCTTTCTGGTTTGAATACAGTCCTGGGCTGACACAATACCAAAAAGGTGAGCAAGGCCCAAATTCAGGCTTCAGTTCCTCCACTGCACAAAGCTGTGCTGGTGGAGAAAGAGACAAAACTGGCCACACAGGCAGAACTTTTCACACAAATCTAAAATGTGCAAATTCAAGCAATGAATCCTCCTGCAAAGCCCAAGTCACCCATCTCAAAGAAAGCATCCAGGAGTCCCTGCCCTGCATTCCCTGCACATCCCACACCCTGCAGCAGGCACTGGACACAGTTCCATGGGATGAAGAACCTCCCTTGGCTCAGCCACACCAGAGTGCTCAGGGTTTGCAAGGAGAGAGGGGTGCCCACTCCATGGGAACACCCAGCAGGGACCTGCAGAACTCCTCTGGCAGAGCCCACGAACAAACCCACAAACTGAAATTAAATTTGGTCCTAGCTATTTTTTTCCTTCCAGACTTGTCAGTTCCAGGGCTTGCTGGAAAGGAGCTGAATGTGTCCCTGGAAGAGAGGAGCCCTGCACAGGAGGGAGGCAGCTGTGGGATGAGGCTCTCCCAAAAGCTACTCTGATCCAGAGGCATCAAGGCCCCAGGCCACCAAAGGCTTGGTCAGGCTGAAGCATGGTGCTCTGTGCTGGGGACTCTCCTCAGCCACTGAAAATAGCTCATTTCCCCCATTTTACTCTAAAACAAGAAGAGCATGAGGGTTTTATCCTCTGGCTTTGAGCCAAAACCCACGGCACTAAGGAAAGTGTCACCTTTGTCCCTTTGCTGAGCCTTTCCCCCATTCCGGGACTGGAGATGGGAAGAAAAAGTTTAAAGCTGCTCCAAACCATTTCAGGGATGAACTTGATTACTCATCCCAGTGAGGCTGAAATAATGAATGAGATGATGGACCCAGGCCAGGGCCCAGCACCTCGTTCCAGACCAAGGACCAGTCCTGGTGTCCCGGGGCCTCTGGGCCCTGTACTGGTACAGCAGCCCCCACCCACACACCTCAGAGCCTGAAGATGCATTTTTGTTCTAACCTGATCACAGATTTTTAAGGTTTCCTTTAACTTTCTTGCTTTCAACTTCGCTTCTCAAAAAAACTATTTCCCAGCTCTTCCACCAAATGCGCTTTTAAATAGAATTTGATCATTTTTCTCTGAAGCAAAACCCCTTGTCATGGTGACAGATACGTCGCTGGCATCAGCTAAAAATGTGAAAGAGAAAACATTCATCCACCACTGAGAAACAAGCAGCACCACCAAATCCTGACACAACCATGGTCCTCCACGACACGAGTCTTTGTTCTCACAATCATCTCCAAAACAATATTCTGACAACAACATCCCTCCCCATATAGATTTATATTGCTATATCTCTATCACTTCCCTCACACCCATCAAAATGAAGTTATAATTAACCCATCATCAATAGAAATTACAATGATTTTGAAACAGCAAGAAACAATCTATTTGCATTTGGTAGCTAATTATTCCCCCTACGCACACAGCCACCAATGTTCCCTAAAACCATCCACAGAACAGACAGTCTGTGCTAGCCAGAGCTTCTGGAAAGGAGGGAAAAAGGAGGGACTAAGCAAAAAAACCTCAACGTTGGGGTGGCGAAATTTTCTTCAAATCCGCAGCATCTCGAGCTCAGCCAAGTCTGTAACAGAATTGCCCTTCTGAACTCATCCAGCAGTGTTAGAATCCACCTGGGTATCACATGGAAGCTGACAGCAACCTCAGGACGAACCTAGTGGGAGCCACTGACATTTGCTAAATCATTGAATTATTATTATTATTCCCTTCTTCGCACCACGCCAAGGAAACGCGAAGCCATTTCCCGAGAAAAGCCACTGGACATAAATTTCACACCGGGCAACGCCAGGACTGCTCCCAGAGCCAGAGATCTGCAGGGGCACGGGCAGCATTGCACCCATGATTATTCCCTCCTCGAAGGAGGAAGGGTGTGCCCTCCTTCCAGCCACGCTTGGTCCTGGGGGACTGCCGAGGGGTGACCTCCAGCCCCTCCAGCTCCCACTCATCCCAGCCAGGTACAGAACAAAACAATGCCCTTCCCCACCCCCGCCCCCACGCCAGGCAAGTTTTGCTGACAGATCACCTCCATTTCCTCACCATCCCCAAGGATCAGAGCGATGCCTGTAAGAGGTAAAGACACAAGCCGTGGCCGGGGAGCACTGCCTCCCCCAGCTCGAGCAGCCTGACAAAAAAAAAAAATCAAGCCACCCAGGGATTTCTGCTTGACGTCCTGGGAGCCCCAGGTTGGCCCTCCATGGCTTGTGCAGCGTTCAGAGGAAGCTGATGCAAAGCACCAGGGATGGTAAATCACATCCTCCTTCACCCACGCTTCTGGAGGCGAGTAGAGAAAACCCTCTTTGCTCATTAGGAACTATCCGAGGTTTCCCTTCCTCCAGGATGCCCCCACAAAGCAGGGATTGGGGAGGAAGGGGCTCAGTTTCACCTTGACACAATCCCTGTGCCTGCAACACTTACCTGGCTGCCAAGGCATCCCTCCTCAACACGCCGAGAGTCATCAGCCTTCAAAGCAAAGCCAAAATAGCTCAAGGATTGTTTTCCTTCCCCCATCTGACACGGGATTGCAGCTCCTCAGGCATGGGGAGGAGGGGGAGCAAAATAATAATAATAATCATCATCATCAAAAGCAAAAGACTGTTCTTCTGTAGGCAAAGCTAATCCTGTCACACATTTTCTTCCCAACAGAAGCATGATAGATCGAGTCCCACTGGGTTCTGCTCACAACTAAACAGGACGAGGTGTTTTCAGCTCCCTTCTGCCAACACAGCTCAACGAGCAGCAAGGCCTCACCTCCTCTCATCATTTAACTCAACACGAAGCCACCCTGGTGCTCTACCCCAGCTCTAGAAAGCCAGCCCGAGCCTCAGTATGGCCTTGCACGGAAATAGGATTACTTTGGCCTGGAGGAAAAAAAGAAACCACAACATGAAGGTCACCCATAAAATCATTACACAGCTCCCTCTTCCCCGGCTCTTAGAGAAAAAAAAAAAACAACCTTTCTCAAACCCTCGACCTGAAAGGAGAAACACAAAAAGATATGTACATTAATGCCATATACCTCCGTCAATTTTTTTCCTCGTGTCTTTAGAGCAGTTGTTTACTGCAGCCAACTGCAGAGAAATTACAGTAGCTTAACTCTCCAACTCCCTCTAAAGGATTAATCTTCCAGTGAGCATGCTCACGCGGGAGCTTTTTCAGCACTTGCATCCATTTCATGAGTGAGGGCTGCTGCACACATGAGGAAATGCCATTTCAGGGCTCCAGGCAGAGCGAGCAGCCCCCAAACCAAGGGCTAAAGCCCTTCCCGGGGCTCCACAAAGGATCTCTGCCCAAGCCTCCAGCTCCAAGGAGGTTGAAAGATTTCACGTCCATGGCCCCTTTCAGGAAGGAGGGGGGCGGTGGTTTCCCTGCGACACTCGTTTGAAATGTCTGACCTTGGCTTTTCTCTACAGGCTGGTGGACAGTTCACCCACCGAATCTGGAGTCAAAAATAGCTTCTTCTCGCTGGCAGATTTTTCCTTTCGCATCGCTTGTTGGCTCATCTTTGCTTTTCAGCAAAAAATCAAGAAGATAATTTGGGGTGCAGGGAGGGGGAGGGGAAACATTCAAATAAAAAGGAACAGCTTTAAAAAATCTAGTTCTCAACTCTGCACCACAGTTGGTAACAGATCCTGAGACACATTTAACTCCACAGATTAAGGACCCATGCAAATGAGGATTTGCTGGTAGACAACAAATCCAGTATCTAAGCAAGGCTGTTCAAGTAATCTTGTCCATTCTCTCCTAGACCACTGTAGATTAAACTGCTCTATTTGAGATATTTCTCCCTCACCTCAAATGATGCACCTCGAATCAAAGCCTTCCTGGTGAAAATAAAGCTCCAAAATTAAGGACAAATACACTGCAGAATGGAAGCTTCTTCCATTTTCATCTTCTCATAATCCAGGGTTCTGCCCTTCCCCTTCCCATTTATCTATTTTATGTCCTGTTGCTTAATTGCTCTTTGTAGCTGAAAGAGATCCAAGCCTCCCCCTCCCCCCAAAGGCTCTTATTTCAAGTTTTAAACCCAGCTTGAGTCTAGGACACACAGAGACCAGACTGCAATCCCTGAGCCCAGGGAAAATCACAACCCCTGAGCCCAGGGAAAACCCAGAGGGGGCTGCAGCCCAAGGTCTGAGATCCCTTCCCAGATCCAGCGCCAGGCTTCACCCCGACCATTACAACCACCTAAACATGTATTTATTTTTCCAAAAGTCTTGAGTGTCTTTGATGCCATGAAGCCCCTTTAATGTTTGAGGCCCTACAAGTGAATCCACCAAAAGGCAGGATGTCAGGAGAGTGTTAAAGAAGGGCTATGGCTGCGTTTGACAATGAGCGCTCACCATAGCGACCGTCCCCGCAAGAAGTGATAAAAACCTGTGGTGACACTGGATATTTTGCTCTGTTGCCACCTAAATAGAATCACCCCCAGAAAGGGAATCTCTGTTACCATGCATTAAAATAGAGGCTTTGTTTTATTTATAAAGCATCCAGACTGGTTGGTTTGGATGTGTCAGAGCACAGGCTGCTCAGCCACCCCTCCCTTGCTCCATCCTTCAGGGACTTAATGACTGATGGCTGCGCTTCACCCTGCCCTCGCCTCCCACGGATCTCAGGTGCTGCTCAGCCTGCCCCAGCTCCTCCAGGGAAGGTCTGGAGCCAGGGTGGGATCTGACCCTGAAAACCTCTGCTAAGAAAACCCCGGCCTTTGGAGAAGGCAGATGTGAAAAAGTCTCGATGGAGGAGGATCGTGTCCCACGCTTCCTCCTCCACGGCAGGATTACACCCATGAAGGTGGGACAGCAAACATGGAGTTATCCTGACCTGTCATTCCTAATTTGGAAACCAGTCATACTCCCTGAGAGTTTAGGCTTTGAAGATTGACTACTATTGATTCTTCTGCAAGCAAACAGCCCAAGCTGGCAATCAGTCAATAATAAGCAATTACTCGACAGCCTCTTATCTGCAGATGCCAGCCCAGACAGCTCGATTTGTGGAGGCAGCAGGTCAATAAATCAAAGCTGTTCTCAAATTTTAAAATATCATCATTTAAAAACCCACCCAGCCTTCAAACTGGCTGGAAGAGCATCCAGGTCAGGGGGATTCCTGCAGAACAGTGTGGTGGCTATCACTAATTTACAGCACAGGAGATAGAATGTGATGTGCTGAAATCCACCCTGACACTCCTTATCTCTCAGGAGTAGCGTGAGTGGCAGCTGGATGAAGATGATGAGAGGGAGAGGAGGAAGCAAAACCCTTCTCCTTTGAACAATGACTTGTAGGGAAAAAGCAGAGCAGGGCAGCCTTCCCAAAACACTCACCAGTCCCCGGGACACACCTTGCTGCTCACCAGGAGCCTCAAACCCCAACAAAAACGTGTTTAACACCACCAAGACAGCAAATTAACGGCACCTTTCTTATCCCCCTGCCGTGACCTCAGTGCCCTGCGTGTAAAATTAATCATTTCATCCCAGGAAATGCAATTCCTCACTTTTCCATGACCTAAACACGATACAAGCACACGAGCCAAAGGCTCCTCTTGAGCATTTCAGTGTGACCCAGAGGCGACGCTTTAAACCCAGCGGTGCCAACAGCGCAACAAAGGAAACCAGCTGAAAACTCATGGAGGCATTTTATGCTCTCAGTGCAGACTCCCCTTGCAGGCTCATTTATATGAAAAGAGATAAAAATTGCCTATTTAATTTGCAGAAGACTGAGCACGCAGCTGCAATGCCAGCCCAGTGCAAAGGCAACCTTCTATCTATCTAATCTATCTATCTATTCATCTATCTGTCATTGCAAGGGCAATCACAACCTTCCATCTAGTTCTGGAGACTCTAAAAGCTCTGGTACCTTCCCTGTTTGTCTGTGGCTTCTTGCACAAGTCATGGAAACACCCCAGAAATACCAAAAGAACAGCATAATAAGCATAAAAAGGGGTGACCCATTGGAAACAAGATCAATCCCATAGCTGGTACTCACTCTTCACACTCCATTTGCCACAAAATTCAGGTATCTGAGGATGCATTCTTAATATCCTCAATCCTCAACACTTTTCAGTGGTCTGGGAGGGAAGGTTGGGTGAAAGGCAGCAGATAATGGATTATTTCAACTGTACTCGGCAGTTGGGACAGACTTCTTGAGGGGGAGCCTACTGAGGTTTTCACTTCCATCTACAGACGGTGCACTCGGCTCCTTTCAGCAGTGGCTGGGCCAGCAGGAAGCTGTGGGAAGCTGTGCCCAAAATCTGAAAAGGATTTCCTCTCTTCTTACCCACAGAGCACCTACAGGTGGCTTTTACACTGCCAGCCTTGTCTGCAGCACCGTGGCAAAGCATGGGAGAGCACTCGGGAGAAAAAAAAAAAGTGTTAAATGCATCTTCCTGTATCACTCTCACCATTTATAGAGAAGCTACAAAATGCCAAAGCAGCTGACAGGATCCCACAAACCGCACTGCAGAGCACCAGTGGCTCCTGAGTTTTGCAGGAAACCCACCAGAAAGATTTTCACACAATACCTGCAGTTTTCTGATATAAAATAGGGACCCTTTTCCTTCAGATGAGCAGCAGGTCACTGCATCCACGCTGCAAGGACAGTCCAGTGGCAGCACAGCTCTGGGGAGGAGCCTGCAAAGCTGCTGGAGTTGCTGAGCATGGAAAACATTATTTATTTGCCCAGAAAGGAGCTGCCAGCCATGGGCCTGGCTCCCACAGCCCCACTCAAACCTGGGCTGTCCTACTCCACACAAGGAAAATAACGCAGCAACTTCACAAACCACAGCTGTGGCAGTAACACAAGGCTCTTTCTCACCTTCTATGACAAAAGCAATGCCAGTTGCAAGACAATAAGGTATCACAACGTGCCACTCATCCTCCCATCTCAAGGCACAGCCATTCCATACAAAAGCTGGAGATCACCTGTCGTGCTCTGCTTCCTTCTTTCAAATGCAGCATTGTGTTAGCACCAGGATCCCGCTGCTTTGGGGCTGGAAGTGTTGCTAGAGCAACAAAAATGCTGGAAAGTAGAGCAGAGAACAAAAGGACTCCACAGCCCCACCGAGGATGTGATCAAGGAGACAGCAACAATGTGAAATGGGACCAGGAGACCTCCCTTAGAGCAGGGAGCTGCCATCTCCAATCCTCTGCTGGGCAGAACGGTAATTTAGCAAGGAGATCATCCCAGTAAGAAATTCCAGCAGCTCAGCCCCACGTCTGCTTCTTATCAGGAGCCCCATGACTGACCAGGGCACTGCTCCTCTCCATGACCCATCCTTTCATGCCCAGCACGAAGATGCCACTCGCAGCTGACTTTGGCACACAGAGGCAGGAATTAGGGACAGACTTTTCTGTAAAGGCAAAGTAAATCCTTCCTCGCGTGTCCAGCAGGTTGCCCTTGCAGCAGGAGACGTTGTCAGAAATCCAAATTAGGTGACATTCCCAAAGTTTACTGGGCTGGGTAGACCCCATCAGTCTCTTCATGGGATCCCACTGCACCTTGCAGGCCTTACCAGAGTGGCCCTTGATGCAAGGAACACGGATGCTTTAGGAAACAATCCTCAAAGCAAACTGACTCAGGGATTCCCTTTGTCCCTTCTGGCACCTTCAGCATGGGGACACTGTGCCCGAGGTGTGTGGAGAGCGTCCTGATCGGAACTGTCACCCCCTGGAGCTGGGGAGGGACAGACAGCAAACCCCAGGCTGCTGTGTGATGGCAACCCACTGCCAAAACCCACCCATGGAGGGTTGTGCTTGCTGCATCAGGCTGTCTGCAACCCAATCCTAATCCTGGAGAGCGCTGGAAGAGCTCAGAAAATCCTTTAAACATGCTTGGGTTCGTTTGCTCTACACTGGTCACAAGGATCTGGTTAACTCTGATTTGTCTCTCAAGATAAAAAAAACCACTGTTTAAGGGCGACCTTTGTCATGCAACAAAGACTGCCCCTCTGTGCCTGGTCTTCCCATCACCTGCACCAGTGGCTTTAACCCTGGGGCTGCCAACAGCTTCCAGAAAGCTCTGAGAGGAAAGTGAGCCCCTTGCAGGAGCCACATTTGCTACACGGGATTACAAACCACTCAGACAAACTAAGCAGCAGCATCAGGAGAAGTCCTGGAGGTGTCTGGCTTGAAGTATAAAAGCAAAA
>VZTI01001046.1:10684-63813 GCA_013397865.1 Struthidea cinerea | reverse complement strand
AAAAAAAAAAAATCCTTTTTCTTGTCAAATCTTAAGCAAATCCTTCAGTGAAGCTGATGAAGACACAAAAATCCTCAGGGTGGCTCATGAAATGAGGACCAGCTTCAGGGAAGTGAGGCTCAAAGCCTGGCTCAGAGCCGGCCTCACCTCCTTGTGACCACCTGCACAGGTTACAGACCAAGCAGCAAAGAGGATGAGCAGTGTTTATCCACCCTCCGGATTAAAATTCAGAGGTGGAGAAGTCACATGAGCTGCTGAGGATCGCAGCACTGGAGCCTGCCTGGCCTGGGAACAGATGGCCAAGGCTGCTGGAGGGAGACTCCACACCTCAGGAAAACCAAAGGGTTTGCTGCAACTTGATCGAGAGCCCTGATATCCACGGCTGGGGCTGTGACCTTCCAAACCAGCTCAGTATCAACGCTCAGAAGCCTCCTCGTGCCTGCTCACAGCTCTGAGAGAATCACTGTCCCCTCCTCTGCCCAGCGATGCACCTCTGCCACGGCACACAGAGCACCGGGATGTGCTCCAGCCTCACCTCAACTGGCACCCACAGCCCAGCTTTTCAATTCCAAAACAGCTTCTTCCCCATTTGACCCATTAAAACAAAAACCACAGAGAAATACAAAAAATTCAAACAGAATGACAAACACTGGATCTGTATCCTGTGAAAAAACAAAGAGTACATTACTCCAAGGACCTGAAGACTGGTCCAGCCACAATTCTGGCATCTTTTTAGCCATCCCTGATAAAGGCACCTTTATACATGACAGTTCTGTTGGGACAGGTCAAAGTTAGACCAACAGAAACACTCTCCTGTCACACCTGCGTCCAGTAGCCTGAACAAGCTCCAAGAATTCCCACAAAAAACTTCAACGTGGGTACCAGCATTATACAAATACAGTCTTCATCAACAGCTGTTGCTTTCAAAATGCAAAGGAACTGCCATGATCATCCTGTCAATTATTTCTACAAATCCAATGGATAAAAACCTGTAACTGAGGGGAAAACACGCCACATCTGCTTCTTCCTGGCTTTCCTGCTCTGCTGAGGAGGGCTGGGAGGAGCCCAGGAGCCCATCCAAAATTATCTTTATGCCATGGAAGCAGCTCCCTTCACTCAGCAAGGCTAATTTTGCCAGCAAAAACTGCAGCCACGTTCAAGCCACCCAAGACACCCACACAGCGTTCCGAGGCAGCATTCCTGGATGGAGGCATGGCTCACACCTGCCCACACAGCCAGGGCCTGGACGTGCAGCCCTGTTCCCAGTGTCTGTGCCATGGTGTGACCACAAACAGCTCTTCCTGCAGTGCTGAATGCTCTGGAATAGTATTCCTGTAATAATTAGTGATTATTACGCCGAGGCATTAGCGTTTGCAAGTCCCAAACCCTCCTGTGTGGCCTCGTTGGGTAATCCAGAGCAGAGCTCTCAGCAGCACAGCCCTGCTCCGGGTCTGCCCTGGACCATGGGCTATTCCCCCATGGAATTGTGTCCATCTAAACAACCCATGCCACAGGTAGATCCCTCACCACACCCCTGGGAGATGTCAGGGTTTTTAATCTGATTTCAGGCACCACATCCCCGGAGAAGCTGCTGCTGTCACATCAGCAACTCAGAAGAGGCATCAGAAAAGACAGAGATGTTAACTGCTCCTCCCAGCAGCTGCCCAGCCCAGCAGGCAGTGATGTGACACAGCCTCCTGTGGGGAGGGACAGATGTGCCCAGTGCCACAGCACAGCTGGGGAGCCCAGGGGAGGAGACACAGCACCCAGATAACGGCAGCGGTGACAGGGGATCAGCTCTGAAACTCAACTGGGGAAAACTCACTGCTCAATGCACATGGAGATTAACAACCATTCTGATTCGAGTATTCCCGTGGAAAGAAACGGGCCAGATGAGCCACTGTGGTCCTTCCAACCTGACTGATTCGGTGATTCTGTGGTCACCCATTTTTTTGGGAACTCACTTGCAGAGGTGGCCTGTGCCTCTCAGTCCCCAGGCAGCAAGGGAAGAACAATCTGTTCAGACACCCAGGGAGCAGGGACTGTCTGGCAGAGGCAGGAAACCCTCTCTTTCCTCCTGCCTCTCCTCCCCGGGTGATGTGACACGCAGGGATATTTCCAGTTAGCACAACCCTCCACTGGCCAAACCTTCACACAGATCTGATAATGCAGTGAGAAAACAATCCTGGCTGATTTTCCTTCCGTGCAATTTAACTTCTAGTACCGAATATAACACGCTCCTTCCCACTCCTGTGCCCAGAGCCAAACAAAGCCGATCTGCTGGAGAGGGAGGTTTAAGTAGGATTTAAGATCTGCCTTGAACTCCTGGTGGCAGCCCACGATGGAGGGGATCCTACCCAGGCTGAGCAAGAGACTGCAACCACATGGGTTTGTCACATGTGGAATAAAAGAAAGCATTGAGAATTTGTGCCAAAGCATTAAGGGCTTTTCCTCATTCAAAAAAAAAAGAAAAATTAAAAAGTAAAACAGCTGAACCAACCAGCCAAGAGAGCAGGGTTTTTCCCAGGGTTTCTGCAAGGCCAGATGCAGCCTGTGGCTGGGAGGATGCTGCGCTGTGACACAGCAGGGCAGGGGATGCTGGTGGGGGGACCCAGCCCTTGTGATCCCTCCCTGCTTTCCTCCACTCCCCTGCCCTGTGAAACCAGGCCTGAACCTCCAGCTGCAACTGCTGTGCTCTTACAAAGCCACCGAAAAAACCCAAACACAACGGAACAAAAAAGAAAGGTCACTGAGGTGACACTTTCAATTTCGCTTTTGAAAAGTCCTTGACAGGTTGTCAAAGTGGATTTGTTTATTAAAAGTGTATTTTTCCTAGCAAGGAGCACAGAATGTCTGTACAATAGGTGCCATAATTGCCCAGGTTTGTTAATAATTGCATCGGCTGGGACAGGATGCATTAGCCTAATTTAAGAATGAAATAAGAACATACAAAAGATCACAGATCCCACTTTCAAGGTGAATCCGAGGCTGCTATCACAAGTCCAAAGAAGAGGAGCTGGACATTCAGAGTCACGCTGGCTTTGACCACAAATAGTTCCTACTTTACAAAGTGCTTCTAGAAGTTTTCTATTCCCTTCATCAGGCCTGGCCACGATGTCAAGGAATAAAGCCAAAAACCAGAGCATATAAAAGAGTGACCATTATGTAACCCACCATCTCTTACCTAACGAAGATAATCTGTACATTTCAAAATTAACATTCAGCAGCTCTTCAACACTTCCAGTTAAAGGCTTCCAACACCAAGTCAGGCCTTTGAACGCTGGGAAAACATTACCTCTGTTTTACAGATGGGAAAAGCATCACAGGCAGCAAAACCTCAACCAGCCTTGCCTGGACACTTCTTTCACTTCTTTTGTTTAAGCTGCTGACTGCCCCATTGCCTGGGTACACTAAAGGGATCCTGCTCTCCCTGCAGCTGATGGCAAATGCCTCCCTGACTCCTGCCTGTAGGTTTGGATCAGGTCCCAAAACTCTTTTTCATATTATACTCCAGTCTGGGTAATCTTCTGCCTTATGGAGGGTCAATGCTGCAAAGTCTGCTTGCACTTAAGTCCTATTACCTGTCTGCACTAATTCTGCATAGACAGCACTTCCTCAGCCCTCAGCTCACACAGCACCACACTCACCAGCCCCAGACACGAAGCCAGGCAGTTGCTAAGAGGGGAAAAAAGAAAGCAAAACCCACAGATTTACCTTTTCTCAACACCCAACCATACAGTCCAAGCCTCATTTCGCACGTGGGACCACGCTTCAGGAACCCTGGGCCACAAGCAGGTTACGCTCTGTGCTTGCAAAACACCCTCCATACTTACAGGGCAATAAAAATTAGCTTAATTAATAATACATCAGCAAGGAAATGTTAACGAGCACCCAGCGGGGGAGCAGGGACTGTTGTCTGATCTCCTTGTGTGGACTGCTTGCTTTGGCAGGGATCAGCAACTGCATCAGCATCACCATGGGGCAGGGAGGGCTCCGAGTCACCGGGGACACACGCAGGAGGTCACATCTCTCTTTAAAGCAGACACTGTTGCATCAGGAGTTACTCTTGGCAGCCCCACGCCAGCTTCCACTCGTGGAGTTTTGGTCATTTAAAGAAGAATTTCGGCTATCCCTGGGCATCCAGTGTATAAATACACACAGACACGGGGGCCTCCTCCTGCAGCTCTTTGGCCATGTCTGCAAATTCTGCAGCTCTGCCCACGCCGGCCCTCCAGCTGCTGGGTCACGAGTGGGGGGGACCAGATCAAACTCCCTGTTCTTGGGAGGTCACTGGGAATATCCAAGCCATTTCCTTAGGGTTTGCCCACCCTAAAGAGGCACAGCATGCTGAGGCTCATCCCAAGGCAGAGAATGGAAATCCCCCCTCCCAGCTGGTTCTCCTCCCTGTCGCAGGAGGCAGCTTGGGCACCCCACAAGTGCCAGCCTGGGGGTCACAGCCCCAAGGCAGCCCTGGAGGGGATGAGCTCCAGTGCAGCGTGGGGAGGAGGTTTCCTGCAGCCAGCGGAGCAGCCGCCGCTCCTGCCTTTCATCGGAAGCGTGGCTGGGAACAAAGGCCCGGTGAAGAAAGGCAACTTGGCTGGTGAAACTTCCCAGCACTGGCCAAGGCCCAGACCTGACGGATCAGCCTCATTCCTCATCTCCTCCTGCCCTTCTTCTCCTCCTCCTCCTCCTCCACGGCACCGGGATCGCACCGGGTCGGTATTTCAGCCCACACGCTGGCTGGGAATGGGGTTGGGGATAGGGATGGGGATGGAGATGGGGGGGATCCGAGTGTCCCGTGGCATTCACACAGCCTCAAACCCCAGTTCCAGGCCAGACACGAGCCACAGTCCCAGCAGCAACAGCCATGGAACGTGCACGTCCTCCCTGCACAAAGCACCAGCATCTGCAGCAGGAGGGAAAATTTGGGGCTGCTGTCACAACAGGGACAGGAGATAAATGATGTCTATAAAGCAGCCTCTGTGAGGGCAGTCTGGAGGGCTGAGAAAACATCAAAACAAGAAGGTTTTAATAAAAGTCATAATTGATTAAGACCAATGTGCTCTTATCAAAGGCAAACTCCTAGAAACACAGGAACGTAACCAGATCACCGGCATAAAGGGCACCTTCTATAGGGAAGGAGACAACAAAACTCACAAAAAAACCCCAGAAGAAGCATGAGATAGGCATGGAGTTCACTGTGTGTGGCAGAAACCTTTAAAAAAATCTTGAAAAAACCATGAGAAATACAACTTGCAGTTCCTAGAAACCAGAGTGGAAATAAAAGACAGAATATGATCCCCCCTCGCTGGCCTTTCCCAACGCTGCACGCCGCAGGCTGCGCTCACTCCCGGCGCTGTAAATTCCCAAACTCAAAGCAGGCGGATCTGCAGTTTGTCTGCTCGCTGGTGGCATCTCCCTGGTGCAGGGGGATGTCGATTAAAGGACAGCCAGGATCTTCACCTCACCTCTCCACACACGCTACAGGAGCTGGCACTACAGCAAGAGGAAATATTCCAGCTCATCCGAGGGCCATCTTTAAAGGAACAGTCGTTGTTTGTCCCCAAAGTGTGGCAAAAAGGATTAAATATTCCCGGTGTCACCTCCAGGCCTGACGGGACACCTTATGAACAATCACCTTTGCATATTAAGAAGGCATTAAAGCACCAATCTGAATCCAGCCTAGCAAGACTGAAAAACACCCTTCCTAATCCAAAGAACAAAAGGATTTCTGATGTATGGGATTCACAGATCCTTAACATTTAAAACACAGAGCTGATAAAAGCCATTCCAATCAAGTTTGCAATTAAAAGCACCTCATGTCTTGGTTACCAGTCCAGCAGTGGTGCTTTTTGCAGAGCCTTCTGGGTGTTGATTTAATCCATCAAATATTAATAATACTCCTCAATTAATAAAATATTCAGACTCGTGTTTTGTATTCTCATAATCTGGAGGTTTATGTGCAAACTGGCAGGGTCCTACATGGAACCACACAAACCAGCTCCCAGCCCTTTGTTGATGCTTTCATCTCCCAAACACAAATATTCTCTTCTTTACACCTCCAAACCCACACCTGACAGGCTGTAAATTTGCTGCCAGCCCCAGTGGACATAAGAAATGCACCAAAACAGTAACTTAATTTCTCAGGTCCCAAAAATGCAAGTGACTTAAACACCCATCTCCTGTTTAGTGCAGGTCCCAGTGACCTCCAGGCTGGAGGTGCTGCCCCTTCAGATCCCAAACCCTCTTCGAAAGGCAGGAGGAGCCAAGAGGAGCCTCCAGCACCTTCCATGAGTCCCTTCCATGTGCCTAAAGCAAAACTCACAAACAGAGAACGAACTTCAGTCAAAGCAGCCTAAAAACGTGCCTTGGGTGATACCCCAGGAGCTGAGATAATCAAGAGAGGATGAATTAAACCACGGGGAAGAAAAAGTAAAATATACACAGGGCTTTTCCACCCAGCTGCTCCCACCTGGGCCGAGCTAATCCAGCATCAAACCTGGAGTCAGTCTGGAGGTTGGGCAAGGCTTTGGAATCACAGATTTAGGACATTTGCATTCATCAGACACCGAGGAACACCACGTTTCAGTAACTCCCTCCCAATCCTGCAACAGGCATACTTTCAATTCCCAAATCAGCAGCTGGATGAAGCATGTAATTTTGAAACCCATTAATCCTTTCTAAGTCTTCTACCATGTGCATGTTTAATTTCCCACTTCTTGAAACAATATTATGATTTTTGAGAGAAGCAGAGCTTCTGAATGCTCTGGGTCAGCAGTATGAAACATCCCCAATTCCCACTGAAGCTGGATAAAGCATTGGGGTAATTTGCCTTTTGGCTTCGAGCCTGTGGGAGAAATTACCTATTAAAACTTCCTCTGAAACTGCTAGGATTGGAAATGTGCAACTGGAGAGGAAGAAGGTAGCTCAGATTCTCAAGAAACCAGGAGCTGATGCTTAAAAATGAAAAGAAGGAGGGAAAAATGGATTTCACTGCACTCAAGGCTGTACTGAAATGCACCTGCAGGTCACAGCCAAAAGCCTGGAGAGACCAGGGCTCCTTTTTGCAAGACAACGCGCTCAAATCCTTCTGTCCACATCTGCACTCAAGTTCCAAATTAATTGAAAGTCTGCAGCAGCACTCTGAACAACTCTTACCACAGCCAAGGCCCCAGCACAGCCTGCTGCAGCTCGGACACCTGGACTGCCATTCCCCCTGCACAGAGGTGCCCTCGTGCCCTGCTCCCTCCGGCTCTAGGGATGGCTCAGCCCATCAGGTTCATCCTGGCTGCCCCCTGCTCTCAGAAGCAATAAACATCTCATTCCTCCTCTTTTCACCAGCAAGGGCAGCAGGAGCAGGCAGCGTTGCTGCAGAATCCCAGGGCTCCTGGAGTGCCTCTCCCCACACCACAGAAACGGGCCTGCATTGTCTTTGGGCACCACTGAGCCCCGCTCGGCTCAGCTCCCCAGTCTCTGCTGCTGCTGCAAACGCTGCACTGAGCTCACAGCACCTTCTGGAGCAGGTACAGGCCCAGCTGACCCAAGAATGTGCAATCACTGTCATTATTTTTATCCCTGTTCGCACAATTTCACATTTCCCTGTACACTAAGTCACTTACCTGGCTTTATTTTGAGTTTATCCATGTCAGCCTGGTTATCCTGCTCCATATTTACTTCCTCCCCAGCTGCACCACCTGCAAATTTCCTCCCTGTCCATGTGCTGGCTCTGCAGGATGATCAGCCTTATGCAAACAGAAGTGGACCTGAATTTTCTGCTCTGCCACTCAGCATCTCCCTGTCCTGAACTGACACTGCCTCCGAGAGCTCTCCTGCGAGAAGGAGACACTGAAAAGGACGGATTTAATATTGAACAGCCCATCCCCACCCCCAAGCCAGCCCCTGGTACACACAGACAGCTCAGGTGGGCTCACCTGGCTCAGGATTTGCCTGCACCATGAGCCAGGCAGCAGCTCTGAACTACCCCAGATGGAAACCCGGGCTGAGACGGGAGCAGATGGCAAGACAATGGTGGGGATCATGCTGGGCATGAAGGAAACAGGAATCCTCTTGGAGCAACATTTCCTACTTGAAAAGAGGGTATGCTGGATGTGCTTGATACTTTGCTATGCTACAAAGTTTTACTTAAAAGCAGGAAAGCTTTTCTATTTCAGACACAGCAGTACCACAGCAAACACTTTTCCCAACACGGTTTGTTCTGGGTTTATGAACTTCCCAGAGCCACGAGGGCCACACCAAACTCTTCATTCCCTGCTGGATTTACTTTACCACTTCAACCAGACTCCAGCCATCACCAGCAGGATGTCCCTGCCCACGCAGCCCCACACCAAGGGAGGACAGCCACAGGACTGCTCCCTGTTCCACCTGATCTGGGTGAGCTTTGGCTTCCACAACAGTCAGGAAGAGGGAACTCTCCAGCCAAACGTGTCTTGAAGCACCCAAACAGACTCCTCGAACCTCTCACAGTCCTGCACAAAACACAATCCCCTCCCACCTCCTCCTTTTCTGGGATGCAGTGACCCAAACCAGCACTTTGCCGGGAAAAAGCAAGAGGGGAAGAGCATTTCTGGGGTGGAGAGAGGAAGGGACAGAGCACAAAAGGCCAGGCAAGCTGATAAAAGAGCAAAGCCTCGGACTGGTGTTCCAGATCATTCCCCAATCATTCCAATACCAGCTGTCCTCATGCACATTTGGAAATGGGATACCCAGGGCACTGGCTCAGGGGTGCTCGTGCCTTCCTCACCTGGCCCAGCTGCTCCAAGGGGAGGCATTCAGCTCCAGAGACTCCAGCAGCCTCCCAACATGCAGGAGCTGCTTCTTTTCCTTGTTGCTGTGGGGTTTTTGCTGGTAATTGCATCTCTCGCAGGGCTTCTGCTGACACAGCAGTGGGAGAGCAATTGCTTTGTATTCATGGACAGAGAACTAAGTGGGCAAAACTTCCCAAATGGAGACCAAGGCTCTGCTTTGGAAAGCAAAAAATAAGCCACCTTGGTCTGGGATCACCTCTAAACTAATAAAGCTGCATCCACAGCAAGGACTTTCATTACAGTTTCAACAAGAAGAAATGAAAAATCATCCTCTCCAGCCAGCATAATTATATTGGAAGAGTTTATTTAAAGTATAACCCAGGCCTTTCATTCTGCCTCGACTGACAAAACCTTCTTCAGATGCTTTCTTCAGTCACATTGGCTCAGTCACATCAGCTTAGCACAACTGAAGGGCACCTCTAAGGCTTTCTTAAAGCTTCACAAGCCGTATTTGCTCATTCTGATACTATTCAAAGTTTCTCTATATGGAAGAAAAGGATGAGCTCCCCACGGGCCTTTGCTAGCCCAGAGCATGTGAGAATTCATGGAAAAAGTAAAAGTTAGCACCCATTTGACAGAGGGTAAGACTTTGCCAGGGCTGTGTGTAATTATAAGCATGCTAACAAAGCAACCTCTCCAACCACAGAAAAGTTCTAAAACCTCCTTATGAGTACCAGAGAGGGAAAAACAAAACCACCTCCTTTCTCTGCACAAAGACACAGTTAAAATGTATTAACCTGGAGTGCCCCAGGAGAAATTTAGCACAAGTGAAACCCAGGTGCGTTGCCTGTGTGAACATACCTCAGTGCACCCCGGATCCCCAGGGAAGCAGCTGCCCCGCAGGACACGGCTCCGAGGAGGGATGGTGGGGTTCAGAACACACCAGGTTCTCCTGAGGTAACTGATTTAAAGGGGATGTGAATTAAAAGCCACAGAGGCCTCTCCTGACTGGCGGGAGGGAACGAGGGAGGGCAGGCCTGAAAGCAGAGCTGCATTGTGCGACACCTGCCAGACAGAGAGGGGGAATCTGCAGCACTTCCCTCCCTGCTCGCTGCTCCAAGGCACTGCTCCTGGGATCCCTCCTGCTCTCAGCACCTGCTGCAGGAGCCTCTCTCCAGGCAGAACCGGGGAAATGTTGTCCCTTGATTGCCACGGGGAGGTCACTGAGCTGGCAGGGGGCTCAGCAGAGCTCCCAGCACCGGCTGGAGGGGACGAGAGCTGGGATCAAAGCCAGAGCAAAGCCTCAGCAACACAGAACTGCTCAGCCCCAGCACGGGGAGCTGCTGGGTGCTGAGTCCATCCCAGATCCAGCCAGGAATTCTGCCCGCTCTGCTGGCTCGTCGCTTTAGAGATCAAAGCTGCACCTCCAGAAAAGAGATTTTACAGATCCGAACAGACAGAAGGGAAAAAATGATGAAAAATGCAGCGTGACTTCTGAGGGGAACCACTTCACTCAAAGCCACACACGCACCTCGCTTCCTGCTCCAGCCTCCCCAGGTTACCACGAGCCCCAGGAAAAACATCACGGCTTGAACTTCAAACTGCACCTAACAAGTATTTTAGGAAACACACAAACACAAGGGCAGCTCTTCCCCAAACTGATGCACACTGCAGGAGCAGCATCAAAATCTGATGAACATACACCATTATAAAATCAGCCGAGCAAGGCTCAATTCCTCAAAACTCAATTCCTTAAATTTTAAGCTTTAGTGCAGTAGGTCTAAAGCACGTAACAACGCCAAACTGGACTGGATATAAGATATCTACTGAAGAAAACCAACAGCAAAATCAGATTTCTCTGCAGCCTCGTGGTTCCTGCACCTAAGGACTGCAGCACAGCCATTCCCCAACACAGAGATCACCTGGGGCTGGTAACAGAAGGGAACAACCACCGAAGGTCACAGGATTCAGCAAGAACTTGGTGTTTAAAGGGATTCTCCCTCACCCATCATCAACACTAAGACCTGGCAAGAAGCTGTTCTAGACTGGGAGTTTTTGTTTGTTCAGTGACTGCCAGCAGAGCTGTCTGCAGGTGGTTGGGCACTCCCTGCAGACACACACACACATCACCTTCCCAACCTGCCCCCTCCCTCCCTCCCAGCTCTTTGCTGGGAGCAAGGCTCTCCTCCCAAAAACACACCTCTGCACCTCTCTTAACCAAGTGAAATAACTCTGTGTTGCACATGGCAGAACACCGTGGACGTGGGATGTTTTTCCTTGCTCTCCCACACCAGCACCGGGGAAGCAAAGAGCTTCTCCTCCAGTCCCCACATTCCAGCCTGACTTACACCAACTTCCTCCCCTCTGGTCTCAGAGGGGTATAAGCGAGATGTGGCCTCAGAAAGAACTGAGTTCGTGGGGGAGGGGAGGAATTAAACTCCAAATGAGTCACCGTTCCCTCCCCATAATCCACAGCAACATCTGTGGATATTCCGCCTGACTCCAAGAGCAGTGGTTCTTAATGCTCTGCACCCAGCCAGGGCTCCTGGGAGATGCTTCCCAAAATAAAACCTGTGTGCCTGGAGGGTTAGGACTGACCTGTGCATCAGGAGTTGATGAGTTACGAGCCAAATCCTGCCCCAGTTACAGCCGTGCCATTCTCCTGGAAGCAAAACTGAACCATGGAGTCACAGAGGCACTCAAGGGCTGATTCCTCTATCACAGGGAAAAATTAACACTGATCCTCTTCAAAAGCACATGGGAAAGGCAGCAGGA
The DNA here is from genome assembly GCA_013397865.1 of Struthidea cinerea. NCBI lineage: Eukaryota > Metazoa > Chordata > Aves > Passeriformes > Corcoracidae > Struthidea > Struthidea cinerea. Next base: position 52,273 of record VZTI01001046.1, on the reverse strand, counting down.
TCAGGCCAATTGTGGTGGAACAGAAAACATGCAGGAAGCCTTGGACAATCTCCCAGCAACAACGATGGGAATCCTGTCTGAGTAATAAATCCAGGCTGTCTGCAGCACTTCCAAAGCCCTGCCAGTGTCACCTGCATGGCCATGCCACAAACTCCACCCCACACAGGGCAGACGTTCCAGGCCAGAGCACAACCCTGTCAACAAGGTACTGCAGAGAGAGAGAGAGAGCTGGGAGAGGCAGCGGCCAGCCCGTCACACCTGGGTGGCCACAGATCAGTGACCACACCGGGTTGTGGTCACCAGCAGCTGCTCAGCCCCAGCTCGGGTTGGTCTGTACACGAGTGGGCACCTGGATCACAGGCTGAGTACGATGCACACCTGGATCACAGTCTGTACATAAGTGTACACCTGTATTACAGCCCATGTACAACTGCACACCTGTATTAGTCTGTGTACAGTGCACAGCTGTATGACAGCCTGTGTATGATGCACACTTGTATGACAGTCCTTACACAAGTGTGCACCTGTATCACAGCCTGTGTATGATGCACACCTGTATGACAGTCCATACACAAGTGTGCACCTGTATCACAGCCTGTGTATGATGCACACCTGTATGACAGTCCTTACACAAATGTACACCTGTATGACAGTCCTTACACAAGTGTGCACCCGTATTACAGCCTGTGTACAACTGTACATCTGTATTACAGCCTGTGTACGATGCACACCTGTGTGACAGTCCATACACAAGTGTACACCTATATCACAGCCTGTGTATGATGCACACCTGGATCACAGCCTTGCATACGATGCACACCTGCATTACAGCCTGTGGTACACCCATATTACAGCCTGTGAACGACCGTACACCTGTATGACGGTCCCTGCACAACCGCACACCTGTGTCACAGCCCCTGCACGACGCACACCTGTCCCATTAGCTCGTGGCTCCCTTCGTGCACGAAGGCTCAGCAGCCAGCCCAGCCGCACTCCAGGGCTCACCTGAGGGCACAGAGCAAGCTGATATTCTCTCGCCCAGCCCGGCACAAGGAGCGGGGCTGCAGCCCTCGCGTCCCTGAGCCTCCCCGGGCACGGCCGCAGCCCTGGCTGGCTGTCACCCCACGGCAGTGCCCGTTCTCCCGGGGGATGTGGGGCCGCTGCCCGTGTCCCCCCGAGCCCGGCGGGGTGACGGGGGCTCTGCGGGCCCCCGGGCCGGGTCCGGCTGGCACAGGGATGCTGCGGCTGCCCCGTCCCTGGCAGTGTCCAAGGCCAGGCTGGACGGGGCTTGGAGGATCCTGGGATAGCGGAAGGTGTCCCTGCCATGGCAGGGAGCGGGACTGGATGGGCTTTAAGGTCCTCCCAACCCAAACCACTCCACGACTGATTCTACATGCCCGGTGCGGCAGGGCAGCCCCGGCCCCGCTCGGGAGCAGCCAGGCGGGCCGGCGCGGCTCAGGGGAGGCACGGAACTGTTATTCTGTTCCCGGAGGAGCGGACCGGGAGCACAGACTCCCGAGCCGGGCTCCCCCGGGATGCGCAGCCCCGGGTCCCCCCCGTGGGGCTCCTCCCGCCCCGCGGGCCCGGGACCCTGCATGGCTCCCGCCCGCCGCCGCCGCCGCGCCCCGCCGAGCCCCGGACTCTGGATGGAGCCGCGCCAGCGCCGCCCCGCCGCATGGGGGAGGGGCCCCGGAACATGGATGGCGGCCCCGCCGCTCCCCCCTCCCGCCTCCGCCACACGCACTGGCTCCCATTGGGGGGAGCCCCGGAATCTGTATGGCACATACCACTGACTCACCGTGGAGGGGTGTAACTTATACAGAGTCCCGGGCCCCCCTACACACAATGGCAGCAGCTCCCACATTCTTCCCCTCAGAGGAGTTGGACTGAACCATGGGGCGGCGGGGGCACGGCCCCCCTCCCGGCCTCCGACAGAACCCGCCTGGCCCTGGGCGATACCACTCCACGCTCCCCCATCTTCCTTCCCCCCGCCCGGGTAGATGGACGCCGCCGCTCTCACTCACCTCGGCATCCACTGTGGCCATGGCCGGAGCCCCGGAGCGCAGCCCCGCCCCCCCGGCGGCTCCTCGCGCCTTGGCTCCGCCCCTTGCCCCTCATTCTTCTCAATGGAGACGCTCGGCCGGGCACGGCGCACGCGCGCGGCAGCATGGCGGCCCCCAGGGGCCGCGCTGTCCGTACGGCGTCATGGCGGCGCCCGTCGGGAGGTGCCGTACAGCCGGCGCGGGGACGGGGGTGCGGTGACACGGGGACAGCGGTGGGACGGGGACGGACACGGACCCCGCGCTCCCCGCAGCGGCACCCACAAACCGCGGCTCTTCACTGTTCTACCGAGAGCTCCCGAGTCCTCTGCACACCCCGAGGCTGCGGCGGGAAGAGCAGCCGCCGTTCCCAGCCGAGCACATAGCGAGCTTCCCAAACTTTCAGCAGCACCCAGCACCAGACCTTGCCCAAAAACCTACATAAAATCCCTGCAAGATCCCAGAACGAGCCAAAAATTCCCTCTCTCTTTCCTGCCAAAAAGTTAACCATTGAAAATCACCTTCTTTTGTGGCTTCTCCCTCATTTGGGTCATTTTCAGCCCAGCTCCTGCAAGGTTTTTGGTGTCTGTGTCACCTAAAAACAGGGATGGGGCAGAGGGAGCAGCTCGCCCTGGCTCTGCCCCATAGAGGGGTCACTTCCAGCCTGTTCCTTCCCTTTCCCGCACCCCGAGCACCCACAACAGCTTCAACCCTTCCAAATCCCACAGGGCCCCTCCTAATGCCCAGGCCGTAAACCCATGATTGTAAAACAATTATCCCTTTTACAGCTCTCCAGTAAAGCAGAAAATAGCACAAGGGGGGAGATAAACACCTGCAAGGGCTCACTGGCCCCACAGCTGCATCAGAAGCCACTCAGGGGACATCATGCCTGCCCCAGGGAGACACAGGGATGGGCAAGTACTGCTGCACCAGCCTCCTGGACAGAGCAATCCGTGTTTCTCGGAGGGAAACAGGAGCCTCTGAGTGCTCTGAAGTCAATTCACACATTTGTTATCCACTCTCTGGAGGGACACACGCCATCCCTTGGTCCTCAGGCTGCTCTCCTGCAGCCCCAGCTGCCACCTCGCTCCTCTGAGTGGGCAAATGGGCAGCTCTGTTCCAGCTCCTCCCGAGGGGCAGCTCCGATCTCTGCTCCCTGGGACAGGGACAGCACCCAGGGAACGGCTGGAGCTGGGCCAGGGCAGGCTCAGGCTGGGATCAGGGAAAGGTTCTTCCCCCAGAGGGTGCTGGGCACTGCCCAGGCTCCCCAGGGAATGGGCACGGCCCCGAGGCTGCCAGAGCTCCAGGAGCGTTTGGGCAGCGCTGCCAGGGATGCCCAGGGTGGGGTTGTTGGGGTGTCTGGGCAGGGCCGGATGATCCCTGTGGGTCCCTTCCCACCGAGGACATTCTCACTTTGCTTTGCCGGAGTCTCTCACCCTGCAGCGCTCCGGGCCGGGGGCAGCGGCCATGGGGAGCCCTTGCCAGGTGCTGGGGCACAGCCGGGGTTATCCCGCTCCCACCCCACACCTTCAGCCCCCGGCCCCTCCTGGCACAGCCGTGCCAGCCCCGGGGCTGTCGCTGTCTCAATGCACTGAGTGGCACCGGGGAGTTCGGGCTGTGACAGCGAAGCGCCGCAGCTCCAGCGGAGCATCCCCAGCGGGGCCAGCCCGGGCTGCGCCTCCCTCCCGGTCACCCCGGGCCCGTCCCCACCGGCACGCCCGGACCCCGCAGCTGCCGGCGAGCGGAGGCACTCAGGGGCGTGCGAGGAACCCCGAGAGGCTCCCAAAGCCGCTCAGAGCCTCGGGCGAGCCCCCAGGACACGGCGAGCGGCCCCGGAGCGCGGCCCGGCAGCGGCGGCAGCGCCGCGGTCAAAATAAGAGTCCCCGGGCCTGGGGACCCGCCTCCCGCCCGCTCCATCCCCTCCGAGCAGCCTCTCCCTCAGTTTGGCAGCGGCAGCTAATTATTTAATTAATTAACCAACCCCCTGCGCACCGGCAGGGCCGCGGCAGCTGCCCCGCGGAGCCCCCGGCGCGGCCCCTCCGGTGCCTCCCGCTCGGCGGGGACACAGAGGGGCCCCGGGGGTCCCATCGCTCCCGGGGGATGAGCTGAGGCGAGGAGGAGGGTGGTGGCACGGTGGGTGTCCTTCTCCCGGGATTTCCCCGGGATGAGGCGACTGCTCCCCGCACAAAGAACCACCTCTGGAAACCTGTGCTCCAGCAAGGGCCGGTGTCAGCCTGGACATCGCCAAATCCCGCACTGGGGACACTCAGCATCGCCCCACGCCGCACTGGGGATGCTCCATGTGGGATGCTGGGAATTGCCTGCCTTCATCCCTGCCCCTACAAACCAGACCCGGCACCCTGGGGTGGCACCGGGACAGGGATGAGGGCGGTGGGTGAGGGCGGACGCGCATCGGGACGGGCTCTGGTGGCTCCTCTCCAGCATTTGCTGCAGCTCTCTCTTTCCCAGATGGACATAGGGACGCGGCAGCCACCGGGACAAACCTCCCCAAGCTGTCAGGGAGGGGAGAGGCTCCCAAAAGAAGCCGAAATACCCGGGAACACACAGAGCCTTTGCAGCCCATCACCACCGGCCACGGCTCTTGTCCACCTCAGGCCCACCCTGAGCGACGGGCAGCGGGGCGAGGACGGGCTGTGCTCTGCCAGAACTCCCCGTTTCCCTGGAGCAGCTGCTGGGAACCGGGACAGGGGCTCGGGGCTCGGCCCGGGGCAGGGCTCAGGGCTCGGCCGGGAAGCCGGAGCCGCCTCGCAGCCTCTGCACGGCCGCGCCGAGCTCCAGCCGGGCGGACATCGCCCTCTCCCGCCCGAGCCGGGCGAGCGGAGCCGCAGCTCCACATCCTGGGATTCCTGCCAGCAGGAAGAGCGCAGCCCCAGCGCCCCGGCGCTTCCTCCGGCCGCAGCCGCGTCCTTCCAGCGGCACCTGCCCACCAAGCTGTGTCGGAGGGGGTCAGGCTGGGGATCAGGGAAAGGCTCTTCCCCCAGAGGGTGCTGGGCACTGCCCAGGCTCCCCAGGGAATGGGCACGGCCCCGAGGCTGCCAGAGCTCCAGGAGCGTTTGGACAGTGCTGCCAGGGATGCCCAGGGTGGGGTTGTTGGGATGTCTGGGCTGGGGTTGGGCTGGATGATCTTTGTGGGTCCAGCTCAGGACATTCCATGATTCTGTGATTCACCACGGGAGCGAGCAACAGTTCCTTCTGCCCACCAGGGTCTTCCCACCCCAGCCACTCCTCTGCCTTCACTTTAGCCTCGGCTCTAAAACAACTTCCAAGCTCCAGCTCCAGTGGGGATGCCTCCACTGACAGCCCCGAACCACTTCTCACCCTCAGGTCTCAGCGTCCAGACAGCTGAGGTATCATTTATGATCATCACATACCCCGAGCAAAACACCCATGGTCTTAAAAAAGATCATCTTTATTTACATTTTTCCAGTTCTTTACATTTGGGGGGTTAAAACCCAGGACAAAAATACTCCCCAGAAGCCGTGGTAAACATGGAAAACTGCGAGTTTACATTTCAAAACCCAGTTATAAATTGCACAGAAGTCTCAGGTTGTACAGAGCCATCACAAATTGTTGTATAAAACCCCAAAATCTGTAAAGAGAACCACAGGAATAAGGAATTACAGCCATGAGTAGTGGTACAAGAAAGGGCACAAGTTCTGAGGGTTTGACCCCACCAGTCTCTCTTGGGGAGGAGGAATGGGTCATTCCTGTTGCAGATAGTTGGAAATATTTTAAAATATAGAATAAAACCCAAACGGAGCCCAGAACACCCTGTATCTCCTGTCTTGTGCTGGCTTAACAGGAAAATGTCCTAGCAGAAAATATTTATTTTTACAAAACTCCTGGAAGTTCAGTGGAAAGCTAAAAAAGAATCACTGCCCAAAAGAAAGAAGAGCCTTTGCATCCCCCGACTCCCCTTTCCCCATCTCCTGCAGGCAGCGGGACAGCAGATGCCAAAGCAGAGTTTAGTGGGACACAAACAACACTGAAAAAGCCAAAGATACAGAGGTGGGACGTGGAGAGCAGGACAAGAACAAAACCATGAAGGACATAAAAGCAGCAGAAAAGAAATAAAATAAAGAACTGATGATATTTTTGGTGTTTTCCATTGAACACTGAGTTTGGAAACAACTCACAAGCTTCTCTCGTGCCCCACTGCTCCCCCTCCCCATTGCAAATAAACTCAACAATTGCTTCAAAAATCTGAGCCAGGAATTTGAATGAATCCCTAGGTGCTGAAGTTTTTTACCCAGAGCTGTGCTTGGAAAAATGGGCTTTTTTTTCCTCTTTATTCCAGTGCTCAGCAAGAGGAGGGAGGGATGACCAAGGCCCTAAAGGAGCTCCCCAGGACTTCAAGAGGCTGTGGACACAGGACAGAGGGGTTGATCCTCTCTGGAGAGGGTGAGTAGACAAACTCAAATCCAAACCCAAATACTGGGTTTGCCCCACTGTGCTCATCCGAAGCCCTCATCCCACACCCCAGGAGCTGCTGACAGTGACCTGGGGCCACCCCTGCCAGCGGGGTTCGAGGAGAGCTGGACCAACCCCTCCATCCTGCCCGTTTCAGTCCTGCCCTGTTTCAAAGGGCTCCATAAAACATCAGCAAGGCTCTTTGTGTCAGGCTTCACCTCTCTGAGCAGCCTGGGATGGGCAAGGCAGGGCAGGAGGGTTGGAAAACACTGATTGTCACTTGTTACGTCAATTCTCTTGCTCAGAGACAAGCCCGGGGTGACGACCTGCTCACCCTGGCCAGAGCCACCTGCAGGGCTGAGAGGGGCCCCTGCACAGCAGCTGTGCTGTGGAGCAGCCCTGGCCTCCCAAAGGGTGAGGACCACCCTGAGGTGTAGCTCCAGCTCCTTCCTGCTCCCTCCACAGCAGCCGGTGGTGAGGGACTCTCCCCACAGGTCAGGAGCGCTCCCATTTGCTCCTTGCTTTGCAACGGGGACTCCGTGTACAGCAGAGGTCCCAAGGACCAGTTGGTAGCCAGTATAATTCAGGAGAGCAAGTTCAGGAGCACTGCAGAGACACAGGGCACGGCACGGGCTGGGTGAGGGCTCCCTCCTCCACAGCCTCCACCGTGGGTGGGACGTTCCCAAAGCAAAGGTGAGACAAGGACAGGACAGATGCTGGCTGGGAGTCTGGAAAAACAGCCCAGGGGCTCTGGCCACAGCAACCAAACAGCAATCCCATTTTCCAGCCAAGGAATGTGGGCTGGACACAGCAGCAGCAGCTCAGCTCCAGGGATGGAGAAGGAGATGGGAGACCAGTCCTGGTCCCAGTCCCATCTGCCTCTCCCAGAGCCTGGCTGGGCCAGGAGCCTGCAGCCCAGCCCAGAAGCTCCAGAAGCACTGACACTTCACAGGAATTTTTCCAGAGGTGTGGAAGGGATTTGGGTTGAAGGATATGCACAGCCAGCAGCAAGGAAGAAGAAGAGCACTGGGAAGAGCTGTACCTGCCTTTGATCCATTGTGGATCAAGAATGCTGCTCATGGCAGGCAAAGGAGAGTCTGGAACCATGGAAGCTGGGCAGAGGCATAAGCTGAGCAGAGAATGAAGAAGGAACTTTGTGTCCGAGACGCAGATCACAGCCCACAGTGACAGCATTTAGGGAACACCTGCATGCTTCAGACGTGGGATCACCAAAGAGGGGGCGTGGGGAGGAGCCTTCTTCCACTTTCAATAAATTTGTTCCAAATGGCTCTTCAGGAGAGGGCTTGGGCTGGTGATCTCCAGCCCTTCCAGCCAGACCTTGGCTGTGCCATCTCCATCCTCCTAAAGGCAGAGTCTGCTCTCCCCTTCCTCCCCACCAGCACTGAGCACTGCCCAAGACTCCTGGGCAAATCCTGGCTTCGGGACACAGGGCCTGGGGAGCAGCAGTGCAGCGGCTGCTCTCTCCACAGCCAAGCCCACGTGGTGCCAAATTCCCTCCAGGCATGCGGAATTTTGAGCCTGGGACTGTGGTCAGCCCACACTGTGTTTGTTTTCCCCGAGCTGCCTTGGCAGAGGTCACCACCCTTCCTGGTGAGAGCAAAAAAACCTCACTTCGTTTTGTAAGAAATCAGCAAGGTGCATTCCTGGATTTGGCATGAACAGGCACATGGATCAGCATCAGAAATGGATGAAAAAGCACAGCATTTCTCTTAGAATAATTTATTAAATACAGCATTAAAATTTGTATTTCTGAATTCAATCTTTAGAAACAAAACTTCATCTCTATATATATATATATTTATATATATTCAGGGACAATGACAATCACTCTATCAGCATCAGTGCACGTTGTGCCAGCACTGCTCAGAACGGCACCTTCGCTACGCTACCCTTAAAGCAGTTCAATGCTTAAAAAAAAAAAATAAAACAAAATAAAAAAGCATTTGCAAAGAAAGAGCGCAAAGCAGGGCCTGTCCCAGCTGCCTGAGGGGTGTGCAGCGGTGGCTGAGCGAGGAGCAGCAGCTGGAAATGCTCCTAAAGGTCTGTCAGATATTGCTTGCCCAGCCTGAGGCTGTGTGGGGACCAACTCTGAGGTGAGGAGGCCACAACTCCAGCCTGGCTGGGCACCTGTGGCTCTGAAGGATGTGGTTGTGGTTTCCTCAGCTCGGGCAGTCAGTGCTAAACAAGCTAAAGAAGGTGTGTGGGGGGGAAAAAGCACAAAAGAAAAATCACAAGGAACCCCAGCTTGTTGCCCCGACTGCCGGGTGCAGCGGAGGCTGCGGGCGAGGCGCAGCAGCTCCCACACACTTCGTGTTCATTGTCACATTCTGCTGAGGCTCAGGGGACACACGGTGCCACCACAGGCCCATGCCCTCGTTTGCTGCCTTGGTAGGGACAGCCACTCCTGGGGACAGCCCAGGCTGAGCCCCACAGAGGGTGGGCCCAGAGGGAAGGGATCCCACAGGCCGGGCCCCCGGGCAGACTCAGAGGTAGCATCAGACAGACTTTTGTGATTGATGGTCACGTAACTCTGGCCTGGGAGGAGAGGACACCCTGCAGGGGTGGGAGATGAGACATGGGGTGTGGTCCCCCCGCTCGCAGAGTGACCAGTGCTGTTGTCCTGTGTGCCAGGGCCCAGCAGTGAGTGAGGACGGGCTGTGTCCCGCAGGGCTCCGTGGAGAAAAGCCACCCGTGGTGGAAAAGGGCACCCCATGGAACACCAGGCTCTCCCCACAGCTCACCAGGGCTTATCAGCAAGTGCCCCCACGAGCCCCCCTCTGCCCATGGCCACTCACCCTGCCAGTCACTCCCCCACAGCTCAGGTACAGCGAGGGCTTGTGCTTTTGGCTTTTTAGAAGTCCCTGACCTTCCGAACCTGCTTACTCCAAGAAACCTCCTGCTACCCTTAGGACCTCTGAGGACAAGGAGGAAGGGCCATCAAAACCGTTTGTGGAGAGCACATGGCCCCTAAAAGAGGAGAGAAAGTCCACACAGCCCAGCCTTCCCCTACAGCGGAGCCGTGCCAAGTCAGGAGCGTTTCAGATAAGGCATCGCAGGTGCTTTGATAGTAAAGCAGTTAGTGTTGACTACAGTACTGGAACAGGCTGCTGCCCAGGGCACCCCGGGGGCAAACCCAGCTCTCCAGCACTTGGTGCAGCAGCAGGAGGCAGTTCAGTTTCCCAGACCTCTCCTACACGCATGCAGGCTGCTCTGGCTGCCCTTTTTGGTTTTTTACCCCCTCCCCAGAAAGAGACTTAAAAAGCCCAGGCTGGGATGTGGCAGTTCCCCCCCCAAAGCAGCCAGAGAGACAAGAAGACGCCTCGTGCTGTACCAGACTTTGCCACAGGCGGGTGCCTCGTGGTGCCAGGGTGGGCAGCGCCGGCGGGGCTCGGAGCAGGGGAGGGCTAATTGCCATTGCTGATGCTGGAGTTGGCACTGCTGCAGCTCTGCTCATAGGATGGAGGCGCCTCTGTGGGGGAAAGGAAGAGTGAGAGAGGTTATGGTAGGCATTAGGGAGGTTCCCTTCACCCCAGTCTGTGTAACCCAGTGCAGAGCGAAGCAAACCACCAATACACGCTCCCTGCCAGGGCCCCACAGCCTGCCCTGCTGTGGTGCATATGGGGTTTGTAAGATTTGAGTCAACCAGTCCCATCCCTGCCCCAATGCCTACAGTGGTTGAAATCAGCACCTCACAGTCTTGTTTTGTTCCTCCCCTTTCTTTCCCAAGCATCCTCCTGTCCTCCAGCACCTCCAGACCACCCGTGCTCCGTGTGCCCCAACCCAGGGCTGAAGTGACACGGGGAGTGCCCCGTTACCCCAGTGCAAACAGATTTGGGTAGGACTGTGCTAAAGGACACTGCTGGCCCTGCCACCCCAGCACAGCTCCAGGACTCCAGCACAGCTCCACAGGACTCCAGCACGCTGGGATTTCCCCGAGCTGTTCCACCCCAGACACTTCCTGAGCTCCCACCCCCACAGCTTCAGACCAGCTGCAGGCCCACTCCAAGTCAGACAGAAGATTTCAGTGACATCATTTTCCTGGCTCTGCTCCCACCAGCCTCACCACAAGCCAAGAAGTTTTTCTATCAGTGGGAGGCTGAAAGTTCATTTAAGAACAGGGAGATCCTCTCACGACAAGCCCAGGGCAGGCATGGGCGTGGATGTGGGAAGGACATCTGGCTTTTACAGCTGGAAGAGGGGACTCCTCCGGAGGATAAAGCAGGCAGAGAGATGTCACAATCCCCTCTGACAGCAGCCTCCAGCAGACTGACTGAATCCCCAGATTCCCAACAGTTCACAGCTAGCACAGACTGGTGGTAGGAGCCATTTCCCCCCAGTTCCAGATCCCGGGAGCGCTGCTCACCATAGGGGTATCCCCACGTGCTGTACTCCGGGGGCAGGATGAGCGAGCTGGCTGTGGGGACAGGCACCACGTTCCCCTCGGCGTAGTAGGGGACAGTGGCTCCCGTGGACAGGCAGAGCGTGGGGTGGTTTGGGGAGCCCGTCTGCTCCGAGTCCGCCCGTATCTCCTGGAAGCTCAGTCCTGGGGCGTAGCTAAAGGGCTGCTGCTGGGAATGGCTTTTGGTGGGGATGGAGACATTGTCCATGGGGTGATAGCCACTGGCAGCCTCCTCTTCCTCTGGGGGGGCACTGGGGACCACCACAGATGGGATGTGCTGGATGGAGCGGGAGGGGCTCAGTGGGACCCTGTTCACAGCAATGTTACCGATGTAGATGGGGAGGGTGACAGAAACCTCTGGGGACTTGAGGGAAACCTGGAAGAGAAGGGAAAACAGTGGCATCCTCGTTATACATGGCAGTGGGAAGGTTCACCTGATGTCAGGACCACCCACAACACACAGCTCAGCCTGGGAGGGGCACAGAGGCACAGCCCAGCCCAGGGATACTCTGGATAAACTCACCTGGATGTAGTAGTCGATGTGGATGAGGCTGCAGCCCTGCAGAATGGACTGGGGCAGTGCTGGAACCAGGATCTGCTCCTTCCATTCTGCATGCTTCCAGGCTTTCACCCCAGAGCCTTCCACCTCGGCGATGGTCCTCAGGTCGTAAATCCAGCGCTTGGATTTATAGGCCACCTTCTGCAGAGACAGGAGGAGACACAGCTTGCACAGAGGCTGCAGGTGGTCTCCTGTCTCCCAAACGTAAGCCGGGACACAAACCCACCCAGCTGATTTGTCAAATAGGCACAAGCACAAACCCAAGGAATACCTGTTGTTGTGATAGACTGAGCAGGGATAAGCAAGACAAGTTCTACCTTCTCTTTCCCCAGGAATGTACAGAGGAACAGAGCTGGAGATCTGGCCTCCTCGCTGTCCCAGTTTCACAGAGGCCTCCATGGGGTGGAGCACCAGCACCAGCCAGAGAATGGCCCCACTGGACACTCACCTGGAGCAGACTGGCCACCACAGCGCCGGTGTCGCGGCCAGACTTGTTCTCTATGTCCGTGCGGAGCTGGATGGCCTGGCCCACAACGTAGCCCTTCAGATCCGACGTGGCCGTCAGGATGATGTTGCCACTTTTCACAAGCTTGTAGTTGAACTTCTTGGTGATGGACATAGTGTTGGGCTGCTGCAGGACGGCACAGACAGAGGTGTTGGCTCAAGAGAGTCAGAGAGCCTCCGGGAGAACACTCAAGAGATTCAAAACAAGCAAGCAGAAATATTTGCATCTAAGAGGATGCAAAGAATCAGAAACATGGCTACACCATAAACAACAGGTCTCACTTCTCCAGCCCCACAGTTCTCCTGTCCTACTAGTTGCTTTCCCCTCCAAAGCAGGTTCCCCAAACCCAGGTCTCTCCAAGCACCTGAAGCTGTGGGCCAACATGTCTCTCTGCATGCTGAAAATTCAGAGAAATCTTTCAAAGCAACACACACAAGAGTCAGAAATCACCTGGAGCAGGTTCTGACAGCAAGGCAGGAGAGATGAGGCGTCCTTGTCCTGCTCTTGCATAGTCACAGCATGCAGTCAGAGCTGTCCAGCCACACAGGGACTCCTCAGACAGCAGGACAAGGACAAGTGCTGAAGTGTTGGCATTTCCCAGCCACGCCTCTCCTCGTTCTTACCTCGATGTCAGGGATGTCATTCAGGTTGAGAGGGCAGAGAACGTAGAAGATCTTGTTGCATTTGTAGTCCTTGGAGAAGCGAGGTGTGTCTATCACAGCTTTCACCTGGTGCAGAACCTTGCCAAAAGGGCCTTCAAATGATGTAGGAGCAGAAGCTGGAGTCGGGAGAGAAAGAAAAGATGATAAGGCTGAGTCAGGCCTTATGGAAGGATGTGCAAAAGCCAAGGCTTACAGGGAAGGGCCTTCAGCCACTTTTCTGCATCTTACCCGGCAGCAGGAACTGGAAGGGAAAGTTGTGCTCTCCAGCTGTCAGGACCCCTGTGGAAACAAGAGTGAAGGGTAAGCAAGACAGGCTGAGAGGCTGCTCCTTGGAATGTGTGATCTCCTGGGAGAAAGAGGCCACCACCCAGGGAATCACACACAGCCTATTCAGCTGCCTGCAGCCACTGGACAGCTCCAGATCCGATGGGCAGTGCTTGAGCCAGCAGGAGCACCCGCTGCCCCCCACCCCTCCTTGGGACAGGAGAGGTTCTGCATTAAGACATCCTGTAAATAAAGTGGTTTGGGGCAGGGTCCAAGGGATCCCAGTGCCACAGCAAGTGGGCACCCCAGGCTGTCAACACAGGGGTCAGCAGGGCTGATGTGGGTTTATTTCTCCTCAAGTCTTCCCCCTGTCAGGCAGTGAGGGGGAATGTGAGAGATCACAGGCATGGTCTGAGGGTGGCAAGGAGTTCTGGTGGGCATCCAGCCACACGCCAAGCCCCCCACAGATGCACAGGGTTCAGGGGCTGGAACCAGAGGTCCACCCACCCCTGGTGATCAGGAAAATATTTCCACAACATTAAAACCTCAGCACTTGTTTTCTTCAACGATTCCTCTGCAATGGCCTCGAGGGCACAAGGCCAAGATCCAGCGCATGGCTAAAACAACAGATTCCAACTCCTGAACTCCATTCACTCCCAGATCCCAGATTCCCTCCAGGGCAGCTGAACTGGACCCACAGTGTGATCCAGTAACATCAGGCAGCTCCCAAAGTTGCCTTCAGTAAGAAAACCACTGAGGTTTATCCGTATTTGTCAAATCCACGTACGCACAAGAGGTTTTGTTTTTAAAGTGGCAGAGCTGAGAGGAGACCTGGATACCCAGTAAATCGAGCCGTGTTTGTTCTGCTTTGTAGGATCATTTCTGGAGGTACCAAAGCCCCAGATCTGGCTGGTGCTTTTGTTGTCGCAAGACAGGAGGAGGCAGCTCGCCTGTTAGCAATGCTGGCTCTGCAGAGCTGACAGTAATCGAGTCCTGTCGTCAGGGGATTAAGTGGATTACATGGAAGGGGGAGGTGGGGAAGAGAAGAGTAAATCCCCCCCACTGACACCGCAGCCCAGGCAGGACTTGGTGCATCATTTATGCTATGAAAAGCTGGATCTCTGCCTCTCTGCTCGCTCAGCCGCCCCATGGGGACGAGGGACATCCCAGTGAGTGCATCCTGCCCACAGGGACAGCGGGATAAATAATCCGCCTCATCACGGATCCCTGCAAAGGCTCCTCGGGAGAACATCAGAGATGTCTATTTATACACTTTGTCCTCACAGAGAGGAACAAGATTTGCTCATTGCCATCACCTCCCTGCTGATTCCCCTCCCGTCCCCCAAACAAACCCGAATTATGTAGGCTAAAATGCAGCACCCGGCGCTGTCACCAGGTGGAGGCACCAAGCCAGGCTCTGCCCTCGCTGCCAGGCCTGATGCTCTGGAGCTGGGCAGGCTCGGAGGCAGGTGTGGAACAGTCTCTCCTGTTCCCTCCTGGGCAGCCTGGCTCAGCAAAGCTGCCGGGTGAGATGCAGCCGGTGCCTTGGCGGGTTGCTTCCAGGATAAGCCTGGTTAACGTGAATGACTCGATGAACCCAGCCCTTGTTTGCTGCCCTGAGGGTTTCTGTCTTTTAATGGGCACCATCAATATTGATCTTACACCCATTATCCCTACTTTCAGAAAGCAAATGGGTAACTGGAATACATCGACTGTCTTGTGCATTGCAGTACAGGGACTCTCTCCACCTGAAAAGGAAGGGGGGCAAGTCCTGTTCCTGCCCTGCAGAAGGGAGGAAGGTGGCAGTTCCAGAGGGCAGTGGTCACCGAGTGTCCACCGAGAGAATTCCCAGCTGTGAGACCTGCAGAGCTCCAAATGAAGGTGCAGGCAGTGACTCCAAGTCTCCTGCTAGGAGCATGAAACTTCACAGCCTTTCCAGGACCCTTAGGATGAACCCACAGTCTCCACCAAGTGAAAGTCCCTGTTCTCCATTACAGGCAGCACCATCCAACAAGTCATTTCTGTCCAGCTCCTGCCCAGCTCAGGTGCACCAACAGGATGTTGGGCTGGAAGTGAACCTGTGAGCACTTTCACAGTTCTTAAGTCACACAGCATCACTGAGCAAGGCCATGAACTCTCCCAGGAGCACGCATGGGCAGCGTCACCCGCAGAGGATGTGGTTTGCCTGTCGGAACCACCATGTGACTCTCTGGCACTGAGGCAGTTTCTGCACAGGTAGCCCAAGCTCTGAGTAGGTCACCAGATGGGAACTGCCCACAGGTCAGCCCAGACCACCCTGATGATCCTGACCAAGCCCAAGTGCCCAATGACCTGTTGGGTGTGACCCACCGAACAGCCTGCAAACCCCCAGATCACAGCAGGGGAGATGCAGCATCAGGCAGAGTGTCCCAAGCCATTCCACAGTTGCATCTGCTGTGCAATCCCAACATCCCAGCAGCAAGGGGAACATACGGCCCACGGAAAGCCACTCATCACCCCTGTCCCTCCAGCCCAGAGAGCTTCAAGTAACAATCCAGGACGTTTAATGTGCTAATTTCATTTGCAAGTGGACTTTGCAGCAGAGACAGCTGCTGGCAGCAGGCAGAGGTGAGCTGATTTCCAGCCATGGTGGGACCCATGGCCATCCCAACACTCGGGAACAGCTGCCCTTTCCATGCTGCTCTGGAACAGAGGCTCTGCCAAAGCACCCCCCAGCCTGGGCAGGGCACAGCAGGTCAGCAGGAGCGCAGCACTGCTCGAGGGGGGCATTGAGACCCCTCAAACAGGGGCAGGTCACAAACCACTGTGAGGGGACAGGGCTGTGCCAGCCACCGCAGCCACGCTGAGCTGGCACCTCCCCATTCCCAGAAGCCGGAACAAAGGCCACAGTGTCCTCGGCTGCAAAAAAGCTTTTCCTGAAGTTTACGTGCAGCTAAAAATACCTTGAGAAAGTCATTAGGCAGCAGAGGCAGCTGGCCTAGCAGGGTTCTGCTGTGGGGCCATACCTGCAGCAGCCTTTCCCCCTGATAGGAGTCAGGCCAGCAGAGATTGGCCGCCCCCACACAGCCTTGGGAAACTTCCTCCCGAAAAATTCCTGGAGGCAAAGAAGCTGCTGCCCCAGACAGCCTAGAAAAAAACCCCAAGTCCAGACAGCAGGAGCAGCAACAACACACTAACAGTGCAGAAGGACCTTGGAGATTTCCCCGAATCCAGTGGAGATCTGTCTGGTCTCTCCCATTCATGGCTCAGCTGCTCCCTTCTGTTCCACACCAGCACTCGGGTTCACTCGTACCACTGGATGTGGAGGACTCCTGGAACCTTTCATTAACAGACAAGAAATGCCTCGGTCCAGAGAGCTGATGCCAAGTCTTCTGGCTCCCCTGGTGACAGCAGAGAAATCACCAACCCTTCAAAGCCATCATCCCTCCAGAGCAAGGGGAAGCTCCCTGCCCACACCCTGCCCTGCCTGCAGCTGGCCAAGGGCTGGGAAAGGTCCTCTAGCAGCCTCTGCCCGGCACAAGAGCAGGGCTGGGCTGGGGCTCAGGAGGAGCCAACCCCACAGGAACAAGGACACAGCCCTGCCTGCCGTGTCCCACCCACCTTCCCGGGGCTGTCTGGCAGCTTTCTGTGCAAACAGCCCAGTCTGACGGCACAGGCGGGGCCAGATCTGCCTGGGCTGCACGTTCCAACCAGTGCCACTGCAGGGACACCTGCCAAACCCTCCTGCCCCAGCCCCAGAGCCTCTGTCTGGAAGTACCAGGCAGTCACAGCCATCTCTCCACAAGGGCCACCATAACAAAGCCAGGACCTCCAGGATGGCAGAAGGGAGTTGCTGCCTCGGTCACTCCTGCACAGACACAACAGACTCAGAGGAGCCTTTATTCCTCTCCTCTGAAGGCTCGCCCCGCAGTGTGCTGGGACAGCCAGCCCAGACGTGTGACACACAGCAGGCTGCAGGAACCACGGCGTGTGGCACAGCACACACCTCCACCTCGCCAGGCTTCACCCACAGCTACACAAGGCAAAAGAGGTGAATATTCTGTGTGTCACTCCCTCCATCCCCCAAAGAGGAGGGTGATATCAGCTCTGTAGCCACCGCTAGGAGCCTGGAAGGTGTCCCTGCACCCCAGACACAGGAGACAGGGAATGGCTGAAATGGGGCTCCTGCCCCAGCCCCTGTCCCTCCCCAGCTCTGCTCCCTCCTGCTGCTAGAGGATGCTAGAAAGGGAACAGGCTGCACCTTTGGAGTACACAGATTTTTTGGTTCTTCTAGTAGAGGAACAGCAGGCCAGACCATATGGCAATTTCTCCCTGGCTACTTAGCGAGTGATGCATTAACTGTGTTGGCCAATTCAAGGAGTACAGAAAGGTACCTGGTGCCTGCTGGTCCCTGTGCCATCACTTGTAGCAATATGGTCTTTCTTCCTGCTGCCTAAAATCGGCCCTGGGGAAGGCTACCTCCTCCAAAGGTGCTGAGTTAGACTGATTCTGGTGTTGCTGATGCACAACTTGAGTACTCTCCTCTCAAAGCTCTCCAGGCAGAGAGCAGGGAAGCAGCAGGTTTGTGTTTTCCACTTTGGGGTGGAGAAATGAGCAGCCCTAGCTCTGCACTGTGCCACAGGACCCCAAGTCCCCAGCCACGGGCAGAGATGTCACTCTCACTGCAGTCCCAGCAGCCAGCACTCCATCACCCCTGTCCTCCCCTCTCCTCACCCACTTTTGCTGCCAGAAAACTGAATATTAGATGTAAGCAAGAGGCCAGAGCTCCTTAGCTCTCAGGAGGCTCTATCAGAGCTGTCAGAAGGGAAGCATTAAGTCTGTGCCAGGGCACTTGAGGTGACGCTAGCACATTGCAGCTTTAGCACAGGACTCAACTCAGCCTCCAGCGAATGAAGTTACCGGGGATTACAAACTGCAACAAAGGAGGGGAAATGCACACATTTCCTCGTGCCATCAGCAGGCGCAGGTGCCACAGAGGGAGCAGCCAAGAGCCAGAAAAGCAACCTGCCAGCAAGCACAGCCAAAGCTGCCGGGAAAGCCTTGGTGTTCAGCTCCAACGAGAGCTCTCCTGTTCCGTGTGGCAGCGATGGAGCACAGCCCCAGCAGGCTCCACGCTCCCTTTCAAGGCAGCAACTCACTCCAGCTCTGCAAACACACAACACACAGCAGGAACAGCCTCCAGCACTCCAACACGGGTAATGCTGCTGAGATAAACCCTTCTGTAACACAGGAGGTGCAGCAGAGCGCCCAGCACTGAGGCGAGGGCTCCGCTGCTCATAAACCTCCGTGTCAGCAGTTTGCAGAGACATTCTCAATGAATTAGCAGGATTTGGCACTATGGCAATGCTGCAAAAAACCCCAGAGGATTAACTGGTCTACTGAGGCAAGAAATTGGGAAGTGCTGAGGAAGCGGCTGTGGCCCAAGGCAACTGCAGATCCTTCGGTGTGGTTTTCCTGGGCTGAACCTGCAGCTACTGCTCCTGAACCTGGCAGCACAGTGCGGCCAGGAGCTGGCCCCAGCATACCCTTAATGGCTCACTGCTGCCCGTGGACACCCTCCTGCTCTCGCCTGGGCAGGGGCTGTCCAGGAGCATCACCTGCTGCTCTGAGACCTCCTGCTCGCACAGAACAAGCTGCACAAGTTCTCACAATCCTGCTTAGTCAGGTCACCAAGATTTTTAAATTCAGCTGGGAGCCAGGATTGTTACCCTGTGCCAACTGTTGGCCATGAAGGTGTTGTGCCAGGCTGGCAGAGAACCACCCCAGGGAAGAGGTGATGCACAGCTGCCCCTTTTTAGCTCTTTGTGCAAGAAATCTGCCAGCAGAGGAAGCGTGTGGAGCTGCCAGGAAATCCCTGCAGCGCCTTCAAGCTAACTAACAAGCCGCCAAAAGAAAGGTCAGCTGGAAATTACATCCAGCTCCCTGCACGAGTTCAACCCAGGTACAAGGAGGGAATGAAATAACCAAAAGTCTACCTTTGCATGCACAACCCTTCCACAGGGCGAGAGCTGTGCGTGCAGCTGGAGATGCAGGGAAGGGACAGCCCCAGGGGGGTACAGGCACAGGATGGACCTGCTCCTCTCCGGCTGAACAAGGGCAGAGCCCCAGCAGGGAGGGGGAGAGGAGCAGGAGGCTCCACAGAGCTGAATCACTTCATTATATTGGATCAAGAGAAGCATCTCTGTGTCTGAGAGCAGCGGGTACAAGCGGTGCCATTCTGTGCTCGCTGCCACTTGATCCCCTGCACTGCTGGCACCTACAGAAACCCAGCAGACCCCACCCCTCTTGCAAGGAAAAACCAACACCAGAGAGCAATCAAAGTCCAAGTGGGAAAAGTAAATACCCTCTTAGCCTGCCCTCCAAGAGGCAAACAACGAGCCCCCTGGGGAGCCCTTGGTGGGCTGAGTGACCTCTGTAGCACAGCAGCCTCTCCAGCAAACAGAGCAGCGAGAGGCTCTGGAGCAGCTGGCACACTCCACACTTCCCAGCAGCTTTTATGTAAAGAGCCCGAGTTCATTAAACCATTGGCCTGTGTGTGATTGCCAAGGCTACAGCACAGTCCCCTGCTCCTCACGGCTGCCTGCTGCCTCCAGCTCCCGCCCAGCCCCACGAGAGGCGTTCCCAGAGCACAGAGGATGCCCTGCTCCAGCGGGGACAAGCCCTGAAGGGAGCAGGGTCCCCTGCAGCAACACCCATCACCAACCTGCAGATGCTCCAGTGGCACAGCCGGGTCCTCCACACCCTGTTCCAAGGCAGGGAGAGAAAGGAAAGTGCCTTAAATGAGTGCCAAAGTGGGCATCTGGGTTATTTCAGGGCCTGCCTCCTTTTTCATGCAATGTACAGCCTTAAGAAAATACCCAAAGCAGTGTGTAATACAAGCAGCGGCTGATGCCACAGAGGACGAGCTGCCCCCTCACTTATTTCAATGCAAAGGTGCGTGGGACGAGAAGTGTGGAGCCACTCTTGGAGGCTTAAAGAGCAATCTGAGCCTCGACAGTTTTGCGAACCTCCTCTCCCCTTCCCCCCACGTGTCCTCAAAGAGCACAGATTGGTGTTTTTTAAAGTTACTGCTCAGGATGTGGGAAGGGAGAGAGCGAGGCGGGCTGTTTGTCAGGCTGAGCCTGCCTCCCTGCACCACCTCCACAGGTGCCAGCACTGCGGTGGCACCGCTGCAGCCGGGCCACTCACCAGGGATGGGCAAGACTGAGCCCCACTCACTGTGTGGCCTTGGGGACACCTGGGATTCCTCCTCAAGCCAAGCCAATATTATCAGGTGGCTGGATGAGCAGGGGATGGTGTCAGAGGACAGCCTCTGCCCCAGGGCACAGCCCGGCTGCCAGTTTCCCCCCAGTAGGGACACGCTGCTCCTCCTTGCCTTTTTTTTGTTAATGCACTTGTTCAAAAAGAAGAGGTAACAGCATTGCTGTAGTGGCGGGAAGGCAGGAACAGAAGGGGCGTCTGAGGCAGAAGCAAATTCCTCCCCTTCCTCAACTCGCTCTCAGGCAGTGACATCCCCTGTGCGGATAAGAGCTCCGGGGGCATGGCAGGAAGGCAGCCCCTCCACCTGACACCAGGGCCTCCCACAGCCCTGCCCTCCCTTCCACTGTTTGCTTTTTGGCGGGAGGAGGTGAGGTGGGCACAGCCAACCCTCACCTGGGAGAACAGGCACAGATTCACCCTGGGGGGTTTTTGCATGGTTTTTATACACCTGCAGGACCATACCAGGTGCCACCACAATAACCTTTGCTCCTGGGGCTCTGTCACGGGTGGCTGCTGGTGCTGGCCAGGGAAGGAGTTGTGTGCTGGGCCAGTGGCTGGGCTGGCCTCATGCTCCTTTAGGAGTCCTTGCTTGGAAATGCTTCCAACTCCCTTAACTCTCCCTCACCCTGGGCTCCTGCCATCACCCTAGCGACCTCACCACCCCGTGCCCCAAGAGCCAGGAGTCCAGCCTGCCTCAGTTTCCCCTCCCTGCCGGGTCAGCCCCGCAGGGAGGTACCCAGGGAACACCCAGGGAACACATGGGACACTCCATTGTAGGTGCTAAAAAGCTGGAAGCAGAGAAATTCTTCAGCCTTTTCTCAATATTCTGTGAGCAGACTGTCTTTCCTATGGAAACTATTTTAAACAAGGTCACAGTTTCATAAACTTCTTGCACTCGCAAGTTGTTTTGCAAGATTGTTATGGCTTTGACTTTGAAAATATTATGGAATAGGTATCTTAAAACTTGGCCAATCCTCTCAAGGGGTGGATGGCCGAGGAACCAATTTCCTATTGCCACTCAACACACTTTTTGCGATCTGTCCTATATAGTAGTCAGAAAATTATTAAAGAAAAAGCTTCGGCTTCCACTTGTTCATGAGCCTGGACTCTGTGGCGTTTTCTTTATGCGCCTCGGACGTAACAGCGACACTCCATCTCTCTGGAGCTCCTTCATGCTCTCTTTAGGAAAGGCCAGGACAGCTCAGAGCTATTCCTGGAAAGCCTAAAAATGCCACAGCTGAGTCAGTGCCGAGGCTGTGCCTGCACAAGGCCATCGCAGGGCTCCCCCAGCACAGCCCTGCCACCGCCTCACTGTGCCAGGACACTGCACTGCCAGCAGCCCCTCGGAGGAGGCAGACAGACAGGCAGACACAGAGGCAGGGACACGGAGATGCAGCCCAGCTCCCTCTGCTCCGCCAGCATCAATGTCACAGCGAGGGCTGTGACAGCAGACAGCTCTCTCTGTCCCCGTGCCGCAGGCTGGAGCAGTGCCAGCCCCCAGGGCTTTTGTTCCACATCCCTGCAAGCCAGCGCAGCAAATGCAAGGGTCAGCTTCAAAGCCACCTCTACTGGTGGACTCGGGTCCAAAGGCAGCATCGACACTGTCCCTTCCATCCACATCCCATTGCTCCCCTCTCCATCCTCCCAGGGGCCCAGCTGTCCTGCCTGAATGCAGACATGGGACAAACCTGCAAGTCCAGGGCAATAATTCCTGAGCATGAAGGGCAAATCCCCCCTTGGCTGCAATCCCATACACAGAGACTGCCCGCCCTCTCCCTCTCTGCTTCCCTACAGCTGGGAATCGGGCTGAGAGCTCCCAGCAGTAGTGTCCACAGACGTTTTTGGACACAAAAAGGAGGAGCAGAGGTCGGTGACTGTGAGTACCCAGCACACTGCTCCAGACCAACTGCTGGTACCTGGGGCTGGGCTTTCCTCATAACCTCACTGCAGCTCTGCAAGGCAGGACAGGAACACCACCACAACACAGCTCTGTTTCCAATCACCTGACTCTACAGGGACAGATTTTCCCTTCAGTTCATTACATCTCAGGTAAGTCACGCACTGCTGTTTCTTGCCTCACCTGCCTGCAGCTGTGGCAGCTCTGGGAGACATCAGCTGGCCCGTCCAGTCCCACTCACAGCCCAGGCACGTGGCTCTGTGACCAGCTCCAGTGCAGAGCCAGCAGCCCAGCCCTGCTGCCAGCCCCAGGCACCCACTCCAGGCTGGCAGAGCCTGTGATACCAGTGGGTGATAGATAACAGCACTGCATGGGGAAGTACACACAAGTCTGGGTCCCAGAAAAGCAAGAGCCAAAAGACCAGGGTTTTCCACAAACACTTTAAGAACTGAAATACCAAATTTTGGCCACATTTGGATGTCAGGCCTTCAAAGGGCACACTTCAGCACATGGCTTTCCCCTCCATCCTTCCCAATTCACTCTAGTCCTAGTTATCAAGGGGGTGGCTCCCAAGGGCAACCTCACAAGAACCGACTGCCAAAGCAGCTATCAAAGTCTTCCCAGAGGCTGCAAACCCAACAAACAGCACACCCACCTCTTCCCACTCCACCCTCCCGCCTGGCTTCTGCCACTGCTCAGCTTGACCAGCACAGATCTGACCACAAGACCACAGCTCTCCCTCGCATCATTAAATATTAGAAACAAAAGTTGGAAGGAGCATTTTCAGTGCAGTTGCAGGTTTAAACCTCCCCACAAGTCCACACTCACTCGCAGCCTACAGCTCCCAACTCACCTAAGCCCAATGTTCTGCAGCACCTTATAGACCCTCTGTGATGGTGCCCCCCAACATTCACAGCTGGGCTCTCTGTGCTCAGCACATCCAGAATCGGGCAGGAATGTTTCCCATTGCCCTCCCAGGCAGTTTATCTCTGACTGCAGCCCCCAGGCCGTGAGCCAAGAGCCAGCCAGCCAACTGTCTCCCTTGGCAGGAACCTGAGAGCAAGCAGCACTCTCACCAGTTGCTGTGAGGATGAGCTCAGTCACCCCTCGATGCTAAAAGCTCTGCTTGAAAAATTGCTGAGCTAGCAGAAGCTGCCATTTCAGTTTTACCCATTTCCTGTTATTAGATAAAACAGGATCAGAGGGCTGAGCTTCTGCTACCCTGGGCTTTTGCCGTGTTCCTGTTACAGCCACTGCCTTCAGCAGGTGAGTACTGGCACACCTTGACTTCAACAGGAGCCAGGGCACAGCATCAATTATTTGTGGTAGGGCTGACCTATTTAACAGCAGAAAGACAGCATTCATTCAGGCCCAGGTCCCCCAGAGGCTGCTGGTGTCACTTTACCCACAGGACAATACAACCCCATCGCTATCTCTGTCCATCTCACTGGGAGCAGGGGTAGCTGTGCTAGGCTGGTCCTGCCATGCTGCCAGCGCTTCTCCTGGAGCACAAGTGACACCTCCACGTCCCTTCAGAACGAACTCCTGGCCGCTACTGGCCAGCTTTGATCAGTGTTTTGTGACCGCCATAAATAACACACGCAGGAAGCAGAGCAGGGTGAACCCACAGAGACTTGAGACAGGGAGCAGTCCCTGTGACAGCTCTGCTTCAGGGCCACAGGATGCCAGCAGCGTTTGCAGGGTGGCTGCCAAGATCTGCTCAGGATCCTTCCCTGCACGGCTCCCACTAAGATCTTGTAGTCTCTAATCCTGGCTCCCATCCTCTGTGCACAGGCCAAGGCAGCCTGTGAGGGGTATTTCACATCGAGGGGATGGCTGAGGTGTTGGTGATACATTTCTGTAAAGCATCTCCGAACCACAGATCTCCACCAGGCCTTTGAGGACCGTACCTTTGTCTGCCAGGGACAGCGTGCTGTTGAAGTACTGCTCCTCCACAGTCCATGCTGTGTCATTGATCTTGTTGGACACCCCACAGGATCCAATGCAGCTCACCTTGATGGCTGTGGAGAGACAGGACACACGTCAGCACTGGGAGAAAGCAAAACCTCGGGTTCAGACTTGCTTCAGGTACTATTCTGTGCGGGAGCAGTGCCTCAGAAAAACACGCACAGGGTGGGAAAATGGAGCAGAGGAATCAGGTCATGCTTTCATTCCAAAAGCATGTTTTCCAGCACTCCCAGCACAACTGAGCACTCCCTGCTACCCCAGTGCTATTCCCAGATATTATCACCTTTGAAATCCTCAAGCTGCTTTCCTTGCACTGTGGAAGCCCTCACCAGCTGTGATTGCAGCTCCCTGGCAGGTAAACCTTGCTCCAGTTTTCCCCCAAATGAAGCAGTATTCCCTCCCAAAACCTGCACCAGCCTTGGCACTCTGGCTGAGAGCTGAAGCCTTGGGTGTCCCTGTCCAGACAGGGATGAGCAGCAAAGGCTCTGCTGCCTCCCAGCCCACAAGGAGCCAGGCATCCCACAGTGTCCCACCAGCCCTGGGAGGAGAGACATGTCTGGCACAAGCCCATTAACCAGCTGAACAAGGGGTACAGCCCTGTTTGAAGCAGCAGAAGAGAGCTGGACCCCCCAGTGCAGCCTGGACAAAGCTCTCTGCTGCTTGACTTCACAGCCCTGTCACCCTCAGAGGACATTCCCAGCCCCTGGGAGCCTGCTCCCAGCTCCTGGGGTCAGTCTCAGCTTCAAAGGCTCGCAGCAAAAGCCCTTTGCCCATTAACACTTGTCCTGCATCAGGACCTCCAAAATGTCCATACACACGTTGCTTCCTCACAGCCCCTTCCAAGGGAGTGGCTTCCTCCTCTGTTAGAGACACAGGGCTCAGCAAAGCCACACAGCAAGGTCTGGAAGCATCAGAGGTGCCACCTGACCCTCCCAAAAGCAAGGACAGTAATTTGAGCCATGTTTGTGCCTTGCCTGGAGAAAGTCACCCCACAGCTCAGCCTGCAGCGTGGCTCAGGAGAGCTCCCCACAGACAATTTCAGTTAGTCTTGGCCAATACTCAGCAGGTTGAAATTAGATTCTGATGTCGACAGCAGACCACAGAGACAGACAAACGTGACAGACTATCCTTGCTGCACAGCAGGAGATGATCTGCAGAGCTGCCCCCACGCAGAGAGGACACGGGCAGACCTATCTGTGGCACAAACAGAGCCTTCAGGGCTGTCCCAGCCTGAACATCTCCCACCTGAATCCCATCAGGTTTTGCAAGAGCTTAACTGGAGCCCACAGAATGTCCTTAACCCCATTTGCCAGGTGAATAGTTCCACTGGCAGAAAGGTGACAGGATCCACCAGACAGATTCTTTGCCTGTGTGACCCATCTGCTGCCCTGTATTCCAGCTGCATCCACAGGAAGCATCTCCCTGGGAAGCAGGTAATCAGTTTGCCTTGGCTTAGGAGCTCTCCCCCTCACTCCCACAGGAGTACTCAGCCCTGTTGATACCAACACCTCCAGCCACCTACCCAAACACTGAGGGCTGCACGTTATTGCTGCTTGCAACCACCTCAAACAGCTCACTTGCCTGGCCAATGTGACCTTGTCTTCCACACTGACTCGAGACAGGGTGGAAAGAACCCCAAATGCAGCCCTCTCTGCAGGGGGAACACATAGTTCTTACCCCAGTCACAGCGAGGGGGGTCATGCAGTCAGGTGGAATGAGCTCCTCAGGGCTTAACGTCTGTAATCCCACAAGGAAGAACAGCCTCCCCCATGAGAGCTCCTGCCATACCCTCACAGCTGATCATGGCCGAGAGATGAAGAGCACACTGCAGTCCAAGAGTTGTTCTGCTCTCAAGGACAAAGGATAAGCAGTTCCAGATGCCAACTCTCATTAACCAAACATCAATACAGCAGCGAGGCTGACACATCCCTGGCTTGTTGGTGTCTGTGATGTGCTTCAGCATTTCCAAGGCAGGGGAAGAACAGGATAGCGTGGCCCGGGATGGGAACTCGCCCAGCGCAGCACAGAGAGCACACCTGAGCAGATGCAGGTGCCCTCCTGAGGTGAACCATCCAATGAACCCTCCACACATCCCCAGGTGCCATCCAATCCTTTTGGCAGAGCCAAAGCCACGGAGGGGCCTCAGCATCAGGAGCAGGAAAGGTTTTCGCAGGGCGGTGTCCTGTGTATCCACACACTGGTACCATGCTCCCATGTCGGACATACTGCCACATCTCTGGGCTCACACCAAGCCTGTCCCACTCTGAGTCAGCCCACATAACACAGATGAATCCAGCCAAATCAAGCCCAGGCTCACCCGCTCCATTCCCACATTTCCACACAGAAGATGGCGAGCAAGAAAAACCCAACCAAAAGCTGGAGAACGTTCACATCCTTGAGGAGGAGCAGCCCCTGAGCAGGCTCCCCCTCAGCCTCCCTGCACCACAGGAGTTTATAGATCACCACCATCTGTTCAACGCCCAGATAAGGGGCCGACAGACTCTGATGGCAGCCTGATGCTGCACTGCGGTGCGGAGGCTCTCCTGCTCCAGGGAGGCAGGTGGGTGGCAATGCTCAGGAACACACGCTGTGGCCCAGCTCCCCTCCCACAGCAGACAGACTCAGCAAGCAAAGGCAGAGGGTTTGCAGTCTGACACTCGGAGCCAGCCCGTGGCTGGTGGGCCCTGCTGCCACGGTTCAGCACCAGGGCCAAAGTCACACGGTGTCCGAAAGTATCCCTGCAGTTTGCTAAGGAGTTTTCCAGCACAGGAGCTGTCAGCTCCAAGGCTTCCCAATTAACCACTGACATCCCAAACTGGTGTGGTCACAGCCAGCCTGTGCCTAGAGAGGAGGGACAGTCCCTGGAAGGATTGCTCTGGGGCTCCGAGGGGTTCCAGTCCTTCAGCCCCACCAAGCCCTCTCCAGCCACATTCCCTGACCATCACACACCCTGGGGCTGCCATTTCAGCCCCAAGGGACAGAAAGCAGCATTTCCAGCTGAAAAGTTTGAAGGAATTTCACTCTCCCCTTCCCTCTACGCTCCCTAATGTTCCCAGTGTCCCATCATCAGGCACACGAAGTCACCACACGTAGGACAAGCCCTGGAGCAGTTCAGGAGGCAGAGATTTGTTATGGAGCATCTCCTCCAACCTGCTCCAGACACATGAGCTCCCCCCACCTCATTGGGGAAGAAATGGGGTGGACAATAGCTCTGAGCTATTGCCCCACAGCTGACAGTGTGGCTGGACACAGGGATTGCGTATCCCTGGCTCCTGGAGGAGCCCAGCAGATCCCCAGGCCCCCACAGGGCAGGTGATGCTGGGGGCAGCAGGTCCAGGACCCCCAGAGAGCCCCCCAGTTTCACCCCCAGAGCAGGAAAGTCTGGGAGCTACAGGGCCAGTTACTTGGGAGGTTTCTGAGGTGCCTGGTTCAAGAGATCACACAATTTATCTCACTTCTAACCAAGTTTTGGAGCAGTGAACCATGAAATCAGCCTCTCCATGAGCATCCCATGGGCAGAGAGAGATACTGGGGACTTGCCTGGCTCTCTCTTGTCCAGGCACCTGCCCACAAACAGGAGGAGGGACAGGGATGTGTGACAGGCACAGCTCAGGCACGTGGTTCTGGGGGCAGCTGGAACCTAAAAATGGCATTGTCAGGACAGACCTGGCAAAACCAGCACCACCAGAGCTGCTGCAATGGAGCCACCTGAGCACAGAGCTCATCAGTCTGCCCGTCAGGAAGCAAAATGCACAGCCTAAGCCTTTCCAAGGAAAACTTGGAACTGCCAGGCTGCAGACAGAGGAAATAAGAAGAGTTTCTGTATCGGAATAGGCCAGTTCCAGTTGTTAGAAACCCATTAAAAACGCCTCTGGAATCCAGTGCTACCAGTGGCCCCAGTCACCTCCCTCCTGCTCCCTGTTTACCCAGGCTGATTTGAATAAATACAGGAAAAAAACAAAGTCCAAAAACTGTAAGGGGAGTGGAAGGGGGAGACAGACAGCAGCAAGTAGAGAAGAAATGAACGATGAAGCCGTGCAGAAGGCAAGAGCCCTTCACCCCCGCAGTCCCTCGGGGACTGAGGGAAGCGGGCAGCTCCACATCCAGCCAGACGCATCTTTAGCACCGCGCTGCAGCACGCGCCAAATGCTGGAAATAAAAGGAGACAGCTCAGCCATATCCATCTCTGCACAAAGTAAAAATAGAGATGCCAGGAGCTGGGCACGTCTGCCTTCTTCCAAGGTGATTTAAGGAGAGCAGCCGTAGACTTCAAACTGCCTTTTCTCCTGACCCAGAGAGCCACCCTCCTCGGGGGAGCTGGCCTGGCAGCTTGGGCATGAGGAAAGCACAGGACACGCATCCCCTCCTCTGCCAGGGGCGGCTTGTATGTGCACATCCCTGCTTCCAAAATCCAGCCACGTGCTGAGCATGCAGAGGCTCAGTGGCCACCCTGCACTCAGCTCCAGTCCCAAGGGAACACCTCTCACTTCAAGTCCCACCTGCATCACTCACCTGCCACAACAGGTATGGGCAGAGGGGGAGGGAAGGAGATGCTGCCTCTTGGTCAGTTTGGGTTTTCTAGGCTGGGCAGGGGAAGCAGCAAAACCAGTTCATAGAATCACAGAGTATTCTAAGCTAGAAGGGGCCCACCAGGATCAACCAGTCCAACCCCTGGCCCTGCACAGACATCCCAACAACCCCACCCTGGGCACCCCTGGCAGCGCTGTCCAAATGCTCCTGGAGCTCTGGCAGCCTCGGGGCCGTGCCCATTCCCTGGGGAGCCTGGGCAGTGCCCAGCACCCTCTGGGGGAAGAACCTTTCCCTGATATCCAACCTAACCCTCCCCTGACACAACCTGACACAGCTGGAGGTGGTGGCTGTTGCAGCTGGCAGCAGCTTAGGCGGGACAAACAGACCACCCCAGCCTTCCCTGTCCTCTGCAAGGACGGACGCAGAGCTGGCAACCGAGCTCTGAAGTGGCACTTACAAACAGCCCTGGGATTTTGCCAGCTGAAGCTTACCCGGGTCACCATGTGGCCTCAACCCAGAGGCTCCAGCCGTCCCTGCTGCAGGGAAGGAGGAGCCCAGCCCTGGGATGAGGTGGTTGGCAGAGCCACTCTGTGCCTGCAGTGACTCCACAGAGCACAAGGGACCAGGGCACGCTTTAGTGACAGAATCAGAGGGCACCCAGGACTGAGATACCCTTTGGAAGACTCACGCACGCCTGGATGCAGCTAACAAGAGAGCAGGGGAAGAGAAAGTGCTGTGGGAGTTGTGGGAGTCAAGTGAGTCTGCATCAGAGAAGTCTTAATTTCATGGAAACCAGCCTTGGGAAGCCAGAGCCCCCTTCCCTCATCCCCCTCCATCAAAGCCACGGCAGACAGCGATCCCCACATTTTAACTGATTCCCACAAGCTGCCATCCAAGCACCCAGAGCTGCAGGGACTCAGAGCATCTGTGAGCTGGGAACGAGCCATTTTCCATCCCAGGGGCTAGTAGCAGCCCTGGGAGAAGGGGGTGAAGGATCCCCCTGAGCCCCAACCCCTCCCCAAAGCATGGTAGTAGGGACCTGTGCTTGACAGAAGGATGGGCAGCAGGAGGTCACCTCAACACACAGCACCACAGCTCTACCTTGGAGTGACACCTCTGGGTTCAGCAAAGATCACAAGTTTGGGTACAACTGAGATCCTCCAGCCCTGGATCTGTATGAAGATGAGGGGTTTGAGGTTCCCCATGCTGCCAGCAAAGCAGGACCAGACAGCGCTGGGAAAATTGAAAGCCTGGGAGAGAGCAAGACCCACAGGCAGTGCAAGTTACTCTCAGTTTGTAGAGACTGGGTTTGTAGAGACAGGTAATTCCTGGGGAAAAGTGGACACCGAGGGAGCTGAGGCAGCGAAGAGGGGCCGCGAAGAGGGGCAGGATGAGGTTTTTCTACTGATGGCCTTCACACAGAAACACACCCAAACAGCTTCAGACAGAAAGGGCTGAGCAGGAAGGCTGGAAACTCACAAGCTACACAACTCCCTCGTGCATGAATATATTGAGACACTACTAATTAAACCAACAGCTCCTAATTAAATCTCAGCTGTCCCCATCCTTCTGGGTCCATCCTGTCAGTTCTTGAGACACAAATAGTCTTGCACATTTCACAAGCCAGTGAGGCAAGAGCAGAGCTTACAACAAGTGCTGGAGGCAGCGGCGGGTTTGGCACAAGGTTAAGGATTGTCTGGGGAGGTTTTTATCTTCTTCCTTCACAAGAGCCCAGCACAAGAGCAGGAAAGGGATCTGGCCTCTAACGTGGAAGGAGAGGAGTTGTCTAGAAGAGTCATCTATGCTTTCCATCTCAACCCAAATCCAAGCCTGTAGCCAGGCCCCGGGAGGGGACTTGTCTGGATCTGACACACAGGGAGCAGCATCTCCCACAGCACCAGCAGCCTGCAGCTCCTGGAGGACTTGGCTGCTGCTCCCGGTGACCCAGGGGGACATCCTACCTCCCACAGCCTCCCAGCCACCACTCAGCTCACACCCAGCTCAGCTCAGAGCTGCAGACAGGCTCCCAGTGCAATACGGAGTGGTTGCTGCGTCTGACCCCTCTCTGTCCCCATGCTGGTGGCGATGTTCCTGCCACGCATGAGCCCAGCTGCAGCCCCTCTGCAGTGGCACAAACTTTAGCATCATTTAGCCCCCAGGAGCAAGAGCAAGCTCTGCTGTTCAGCCATTCCTTCCCCAGGCTGGCACTTGCCCTCTGCACCCTGCAAGGGGTTGGACCAGCCAAATCCCTTACAGCAATGAAAGGGACAGTTCCTCCCTTCCCGACCTTCCAGTGAGCTCATTTCCAGCCCTGCAAATCCCAGCTCAGCAAACGCCATCCCAAGAGCCAGCAGTGCCTGGTGCCCTGGCTGTGGCAGCAGGGTTGTACATGTCCACTGCCAGGCTGAGGCAGGAGGATGCACCTGGCTGTCCCACACAACCTGCAGGAAGCCCAGAGCCTCCAAAAGCAGCCCCACACTGTGGGAAGGCTGGAGCAGCTCCTCAAGACAGCCTGGAAAAACTCCACCTGTAGCAACCCCAGGGGAGTGGCAACTCTGCCACAGGGGCAAAGTGACCCACAGCCATAATTTCAGCTATGCACGAGTTATTTTAGCCAGAGTCCAGCCCAGCACGAGGAGGGGCAGGCAGTATGGGCACACAAGGATGTCCTCATTCCAGCAATGCAGAAGTCTCCAAAGGAAGGCTGGGCAGGTGTGTGCCTGCAGAAAAGCAGGAGAACAAATCTTGTCTGAGTCCTTTCCCAGGCAGGTCAATCCTTCCCCCTCTGGCAAGCACTTTCTTCCATCAGGCTGAGAGCAACAGGGAAACCTACATTTTCCAGCTCCTCCCCAAAACCAAGGGTCAAAGAACATCCTGAGAGAAGAAAGCCAACTCCTGGGCTCCTGTTTAGAACTAACTCCTGCTCAAAGCGAAGGCTTTTCTCCCTTGTGGAGCCGATGTGTTTATTTATAGCATCACAGTGTTTTATCAGCACGCTGGCTGCCCTCGGAGCAAGGGGGTCATCTCGAACATCTGGAATTAAATCCTCAGCTGAGTACACCGAACAAGCCTGGCTCTGCACATGTCGGGCTGCAGGGGGGAAGCTCACCCCCCTGAACAAGGCCACACGGGCTGCTGCGGGAGGGGGATGAACATGTGCCACAAAGTCTGGGCCTTGGATCTGCCAGAGGCAGCCCTTAGCAACAGGCATGAAACACCACAGCACCTGCACACAGAGCCTGACCGAGGGGCTGCACCCCATCCAGCCCCTCACCCCGATCCCCACTGTGCTACTGCTCCCCAAACATCCTCCAGAAGGGGATGCTGGGGGTAATCCTTTCTCCCAAACTGCCTCTTGCAAAACCAGGACAAGTCTGGGATTTTTTTTAAGCTTCGGACTGATGTAGGCCCCAGTGCTGAGTGACACAGCCTGGGAAGAGGTGGGGAGGAGCGGGCTTGCTCTGCTCGAGAGCCCACAAGGGCAGAGGTGGTTGTACCATAACAGCCAGGCAGAGCAGAGTCTGAGGATGTGTCCTGGCAGTGCCTCAGACCAGTTTTGGTAGCCCAAACTCTCACCCCATCCTAAACAGGTGGCAGAGTCCAGCAGAGCAGCTCCACGCAGTCCCTGCTGCCACACACGGGACAGAGGTCAGCAACGCCATTCCTCGGGTCCTCCTGCAAAGAGAGCAACTGTGCCCCACCCCAGCATGCTGAGGGACCATCCTCTTCCTCCCTGGCCAGGCTGGCAGACACAGGCACCCCTGAGCGCTGGGAACAGCCAGATCAAACAGCAGCAAGAAACTATTTGGCAGAGAGAGGCAGATCTCACAGCTCCCCAGGAATATCTCCATGCCAGCCACCCACCTGAGCCACACTGCCAGCACTCACAGCCTCCTCTTCTCCCAGCATCCATCCCTCCAAGTATTGGAGGGGAAAAGCAGAGAGGTTGCAGAGGAGCAGAAGGATGGAGGAGAGATGGAGGCAGCATTTCATGTGGAGCTTCAACCGCTCCAGGGTGTGAAGCCAACTCAGTCTCAAAAAATTTCTTTCCTTTCTGCGACTCTGGACAGAAATTCAGAGGGGAAAACTGTGACCTGTTTGGAGACTGCAGTGCCTGTCCTCCTCCTAGAACTGCATTTGAGGCTCACTTCTGTTCACCCCATCCATGAGGAAGCAGCCTCTGTTGCTCTCAGATGGGATGGACTGGGATAGGACCAAGCTCCAGGCAGGGCCTGCAGCTGCCAGCCTGGCACAGGAACATCTCATATTTAGGATCTCAGCAGGGTCCAGAAAAGTTTTACTCATGATCCCCTGCACAAGACAGATTTATTTTAAGAAATTTAACATAGATTTAATTTACTCCATCCTTCTCAGGGGACCTGGGTAATAAGCTGGATTTTGTGAGCCCTGAATTTAAGTAAGCAATGCCCTTCAAAGCAAAACAAGGCTGTTCGTACACAAGCAGTCAGGGCATCTTAATTGTCAGCACTTGGCCCCTAGAGCAGCCCTGTGGGAAGGGAATGCAAGTCCCAGATGCCCAACATGCAGCCAGACAAGTGGAACAGAATCAGCAGCTCACCCTGGCTCACAGGAATGCTGATGGATGCCAGGACCTGCCAGCACTCAACACTTCAGCCAGCCAGGGACCACAGCCACCCTTCCTCGGGCTGAGCAGTGCTAAAACAGAAGTGAGGAATCTCTTTTTTTATAGCTTGCCCAAAGTGAAATAGGTTTCCACCCAGCACTTAACACTACTTTAGGCCGGAGGGGTTAAGATATTCTGGTACAATTGACTTGGCTGTCTAAAAAAGGAAGAACCAGGCAAGAAACTCCACCTCAACCTACCACAGAGCACTGCAGGTCCCAGGGGGGATGTGCTGGATGCTGGTGTAAGAAAACACCCCTTTAAACTCATTAACAAACTCAATTGTTCTTTCCCAGCAAGTGCAAAGCCTGGCACATTCTCCCATCTCGCTGGCAGAACAAGCTGCGATTCCCGTGGAAAAGGAGCAGCCAGGGAGGCTGAGCTCTCTGATGTCCTGGGAACACACCTCTGTGCGCGACCACCGCCAGCCCTGCTCCGCTCTTCCCACACCCCGGAGCAGGTTTGACGAGCTCCTTCCCCAGCCAGTCCCTCTGCCCCCACCGCAGGAGCATCACCCTCCACGCTGGGTGCAAAAGCCACTGCAGAAGATAAACAGCCGACTGATCAGGTTTCCCTACTCACCACAAAGAGGTTGATTCACCAGAGCCTACTCCCTTTTCAGACTCTTTCTAAATAAAGGCTTCAAAGACTTCTGGAAATTCATGCTTAACAGGCTTACTGTAATACCAGAGCACCAGGGCTCCTGTGGGCCAGACTCTGCTGTGGGACTGAGTCACACTCATTTTCTTCTGAGACTCTCAGATAGCCTTTTCTAAGGGGTAATGCTGCAAGTCCTGTTGGCTGGTGCTCATTTTGGCAGACCCTCGCTGCCACCCACAACACAGCCAGACACAGCTCTCCTGGCCTCAGCAACAGACAGCCCTGCAGATATAAAGTTCAGGAGAGATGACGCTTCTCCATCCCCTCCTGGGGCTCAAGGGATGCTCCTGAGCACAAATTCCCCAGCACACACTCTCCAGAGGAGGAGCACATGCAAAGTCAGCCCAGCACCTGGTGGGACAGCAGGTCTGTCACAGGCTGGACACCCCCGGGGCTGCAAGGACTCAGCACAGACAATATTGTCACAACCCGGTGTCCTGAGCGAGCCTCTGCCTCCGTGGCAGGAGAAGGACTAAAGCAGCACACTCAGGACTGCTCAGCCATCCTGGGAACAGGAGTTTTGGTGTGAGGGGTTGGAGCCCACTTACAGGGAGAGGAGGCAGGAGCATGGAGACAGGCAGCAGCACGGAGTCAGGCAACCACATGGAACAGCACCAGGGTCTGTCCTCCTGCTGCTCCAGGCACCGAACTCGCAACTCAGCACTCAGAACTGCTGAGACACCTCCAAATGATTTAGTGCTGCTGCAGCTCCCAAGCACGAGCCTGGAGCCAGCTCCCCTCCTCCTAGAAGGGGAGGTTTCAAGGGCTTTTTCCTGAAGAGCCTTATTTACAAGCAGGAGAGCAAGCTGCATTTAGTGCCTCCTCGTCCTGGCCAGGTACCAGTGCGGGCAGGTTCTTGTTGGGGAGGCAGAAAGGTAGGAAGGCACAGCATGGGAAGGGAGATCCCAGCCTCACCTGCTCCCTGCTAGAGATCCCAGCATGGGAAGGGAGATCCCAGCCTCACCTGCTCCCTGCTGAAGATTCCACACGTCATGCTGAGCTCTCGTGCGCTGCTTTCGCACATCTCAGTTGTCAAGAAATCTCCCAGCCCCAGCATCTTCAAAGAAAACAGCCAGAATCCACTTCA
This sequence comes from Struthidea cinerea, assembly GCA_013397865.1. NCBI lineage: Eukaryota > Metazoa > Chordata > Aves > Passeriformes > Corcoracidae > Struthidea > Struthidea cinerea. Next base: position 17,346 of record VZTI01001046.1, on the reverse strand, counting down.
CCAAGCATAAGAGCTGCTCCTATGATTTTCTTTGATGCCATTCAACACAAGCAGCTGGATTCTCTATTTATAGCAAGATCATCATTTTGCAAAGATGACTTATGTTCTTGTTATTACCAGAGCACCAGATACATAACAAATCCTCGCTGTGCTGGGAGTGCTACAAGTTGGTAAGACAGTCCTTGTGGTCAGGCTGGGCTCCTCAGAGATCCCAGCAGACAGAAAAGGAACATCTGGGACCTAAGCTGAACCTCTGGGCCTGACATTCAGACCCCTGCTGATACTCCCCATTGAGAAGGCTCCAATTTCTACCCATACACTGAGCTTTCCTCCCTAGAGCTGTTGCCTTCCAAGCCAGTTTTATCCCACTCTTATTGCAGGGAATGCTTGGGGTTCAGAAGGGTGTGTTTGGGAGGGATGAACAGTGAACTGCTGCAGCATTGTTATCTCTGGTCTGAGCTGCGTGAGCCAGAACGACTGTCAGAGAGCACAGTGCCGTCAGCAAGAACAAAGGAGTGGAAGTCATAAGCACTAGTGCTCCAGAAATGATTCACGCTTCTTGGAAACAGCTTTTGCTACGGATATCTGACAAACCCCGGGTTTTAATGAAGATTAAGGTGCTCAGAGATCAGGGTGTTTTCTCCAAATAATTCCAGGTTGGCACTAGCTTGCCACCCTCATCTTGTCAAGGGGGTCAAAAGCAGCTCCATGCTTACCTTAGGACACCCCATATCCTCTCCACTGCCATCATTCAGCATCTCAAGATCCCAATGCACCTGTGGGAATTTACTCAAGCCATGCAATTCAAACCCATGGCACTGGGCACCCCTCTGCACAGAGCAATACCCAGCCACAGGTACCCACATTGTGGTGAGAGGCCTCTACCCACAAACTCAGGCACGGCAAAACACCTCAGTCCCACCTGACCTGTGTACCCCATCACCTGCTTTTAATTTACCATCAGAGAGAGTTGGGAATGTGGGTTTGCTGTTTAAAAGCCATCACAAGCAGACAGAAGCCTGAACACCTTTGTGGTATGGATCCATTTCACCTCCATTTCGGGTCCTGAACACAACACAGGGACCCTGAGCACACTCAGGCACAACTGCACAAGGCAAAAAATCCGCTGACTGGCAACAGTCCGGTCCTTTGCTCATTTTCTCCTCTCCTAAGCACTTTGCATTTCTCCATGAGAGATTTGAAGAGTGACAGATTTTAGGAGCAGCACAAAGAGGCAATTAACTTCCACAGCAATTCCTGTTGCCAGACTCCAGAGGTCACACCAGTAGCCTAGAGGCTGTAGGTTGGATATCTCAGCAATCAGCCCTCAAGAAAAGAGGCACCAAACCAAAGCCCAGCCCCTGATGTGTTTGCCAGGCCATTTCAGGAGTAGCTGCCCTGAGCAGAAGGAAAAGACCTTCCCCCATGCCTGGCAGAGCACCTTTCTCTGTGCTTTGGCACGGGTCAGGACTGCAGCAGCCTTGCAGCACTACCCAACCACCCCACTCCCTTCTTTTCTTGGAAGGGCCTGAGCATCCCCTCTCCAGACAGCAGAGGATGATCCACATGTCCATCCTCCTCTTACTGGCCATGAGAGCCTCTAGCACAGCTTCACCAAGTCAGGTGACAGCTCTGTGTCTTCTACACACCTACTTCTTCCCTGGGGATCACTTCCAGCACAAAGTATTCCACAGCACGCTCCAAGCGGAGCGTGCCTGTCCATGCACCTCCCTGGCTGCTCCTCCTCTCCCAACACAGCCTGGGATAGGGAGCTGCCTTGGGAGGAGAGGGGTGGAAACCCACAGGCTTCTTCCTCCCAGCCAGGGAGCCTCCCTGCCGCCTACCTGAGTCCAGCCCTGAAAGACAAGCTACATCTCTGACAGCTCTGCGCTGCTCCAGGGAAGGAATAAGCACTCACACCCCGTTTGTCACACTTGGAAGCAAATCAGACAGACAGAACTCCACTCCACTTGTCCTCCCATTTTGTTAAACAAGGGACGGGAGGCCGTGGCATGTCTCCTCGCCGAGGAAAGCAGCAAATAGTTTTTCAGCTGAGCACAAGTGGTGCGTGGGCTGGGGGAGTGGCGGAGAGTGGCTCACTGCAGCGACAAGAGACACAAACCCATCTCGTGATTAGTTATTGACTCCAGAGGAGTTGGAGCTCTAGCAGCAAGCCAGCCAGGAGAGCAAAAATCCCTCTTTTGTTCCCCAGCCTCAGACAGACTTGGCCACACAGCTCCCCGCTGTCTCGCTTCACACAATGAGAAAAGAAAGTTAATCCAGCTCCTCTCCAGCAGGAGCCATCCAGCCTGCGGGAGCGATGCTGCGGAGCCATCCACGAGCATTCCTGTGCAGCAGTGCCAGCCTTGCCTCATCCTGGCACCCAGTGCCGCTAGTGGATACCAGACAGCTCAAGGACCTCATGGGACGCTGCCAGGCTCATCAGGGACAGTGATGGAGCTGCCCCTGCCCTCCAAACCCCCAGGCCTTGCTCAGCTCCGCAGGCCACGCTCCCTCCCCACACTGCACCCCAAAGCAGGGACCAGCCATGGGGTCCCTGCTGCCCCGATGGTGGGCAGGTGACCTGTGCTGCCAGCACAGGGATTTCCAATCCTCCTTTACAGACAAACTTCTGACTCAGGAGAGAGCCAGACTACTATGCAGGGACTGAATCCACCTTTTCCCCAGCACTTTCCCAAGCCACAGCCTTCCTGCAGGAACACTGTCTTCCACTGTATCAGAGGTCAAGCGGTAGGAGAATCGTGGCCAACAGAGCCCTTTGGTGCTTCCCTCAGGAAGGGCACAGGTTACACACACGTCAGAACCACCAAACCCAAACTTCACCCTACAGCCCTTCCAAGGAACAGAAGTTACCTTTTAGTTTGGACACATGACTCAGGATTCCAGTGCCCTGCTCTCCATCCCCCTTCACCACCAGCTTTCTCTGTTCTCCATATGAGAAGAGAGAATATTTACTACATTTAAGATCAGAGAAGAAAATTATGGTTCCTGGGCTCTCTGCAGAAACGGGAATTATGTATCTGTATTTCTAGAGCATGAACAGACACAGGTACTTGTGGCTGGAGCTTTATAGTTCAAGGGAATGATTTTAAAGTCAAGTCATCCCTGCATAAACCTGGACAGCCAAATAACAGAGTGGAGAATAGCAAAGTGCTGAAATCTGTTCCGGAAAGCACTTGCTGTTTCTTTACTCTCGGTGACCTGGCAGAGAGGGCTGTTATTTTAACATTACGCTTGTTGGAGCCTCGCTGAACGGCAGGCGGGACCGAAAAAATCCACATGGCCCCTGGAAGCCACAGAGTTGAGAGGAAAGTGCTCCAGCATCTCCAGGCAGCAAAAGCCTTTGTTCCCGCACGCTCCTGCCGACAACCAGGACTGCCTGCCCTGCTCCAAATGATCTGGCTTCCCTCCTCCCTCCTCCCAAATTAACTCCATCTCCAGCTGTCCCTGCGCAAGCTTCCTGTAAGATTAATTATTCTTTGTACACACGCGTTTGATGATTTACCCAGCAAGCCAGGCACAATGATTAGGAATTCTCCATTTCCATCAGCACTCTCCCCTGAGGCTCGGAAGTTTTCTGGGAAGGTCCTTCAGCCTGGAACAGGCACAGGAAGAAGTGTGGCTCCTCAGAAGGTCCACGTGGGTCACCAAGGACCAGTCAGTACTTGTGCTGGTGCTGCAAGGTCAGCTGAAGATGATGTGCTCCTGAACAGCCCTCAGTGCTACTCAGCAGGGCTGGCACCGACGCCAGCGTAAGTGGGAACATTTATGATCCCAAAAGGTGTGTCCCCAGCTACGCTGTCCTATGACCCAAGATTTCTCGCGTGTTTAGCGAGGCACAACGAGCTCTGTTTGTTTGCACTGTCACCTTTCAGAAGGTGTAATTTTCAAGAGCCAGAAGTTACCGTGTGAAGAGTCACCTGCAGGCTGGTTCCGGCTGTGATCTCACACACCACAGCACCGAGAAGTCACCGCACCAGACTCGCCTGGCTCAGGAAATGGAATGCACCAAACCGTGGTGCTGTGGGCCAGACCTGCCAGGGATGAGGACTTTGTGTCTTCTCCTGAAAGCAGTTTGTTAGTCTGGAAAGTCACAGCTGGCCACAGAAGGTGTGTGGGGGGAATGTATACAATGCAAGATAAGTTGATGCCACCCAGCTCTCCCCACAGCCCAGCAGGAAGCCAGAGCATGTCAGGTTGTCTGATCCCTCCAGTGCTGAGCCCACAGAGCTCAACAGGGCTCACAAGTCCCTTTAAGATCTATTTCAGCAGGTAACCTGCTGTTGCACCAAAAGGATGTTTCAGCAGCTACATGAGCCTCTTTCTCTAAGGGTGAGACATTTCCTTCATGCAGAAAGAAGGAGAGGGTGTCCAAGAGATCCCCAGGCAAGTGTGATGGGTTTAAACGTCAGAGACCATAAGATACACAGCAGGAGGGAGAACACACAGCAAAGAGTCACCTTGTGCTTGGCAGGAGTTGGTTTCACATCCAAATGTGACTTAACTGGGTGAGTTCAGACACCAGTAATGGAAAGTTTCTACCCCAGCTCATGAAGCCACTGTACAGGAAACTCAGCCTAAAAGAGCTGCTCAGGTGACCTCAGCACAGCAGAAGAAACAACAACATGGTGCCCACCTCAGATTTTGGCTCGATGCTTCTGCCAGCTTTCCTAGACCTCAGTTGCCCCAGCTCTTACTAAAATCCCTGCACTAGGACCAACCACCAGATCCCACAGCAAAACCCCTCCTGAGTTCAGGACCTGTACTTACACCAGACCCTGATGCTTCTCAGAATCAAAGCAATCAGGAAGCAGAAAGAAGGTCTAGAACAAAGAGACGCCTTCCTCCTTCCCTACAACAACACCAGGAAGCAAAGGAGAGCTGGTGTAGAGCAGAACCTGCCAGGTCCTCTCCAAATGGGAGTTGTTGAGGCAGCACAAGGGGCCGGCACCAAACCCTCCAAGGCCAAACTCCTGTCCCTCCCAAGAAGCACCTTCAGGAATGGATGGAAGTCTACGGGATGGGCGAGGAGGGAAGTCAGCCAGACTTCTTTACGAACATCTTTGCTGGAAGAAGTGCATCTGGGAGTACTCTCCGAGGAGATAAACACTGGATCTGCAACTGTTTTGCTCTGACAGGAGTTAAACAGCCTACAAGTTTGCACTTGTCCTAGATACTTTTTTCCACAAGAAGCTTCCAAAGAGCTATTGCAGACAACTGGGAGAGCTGTTCACAAAAGAAAGACACAGGCAAGCATAGGCACCATCATCCAGGCTGACAGCTCTTGAACAGACTTCACATTTTACATTACTCGGTCTTTTTTTCCCCCTCCAATAATTTGTTACAAAGGAAGCAGCATGCACACGCGAGAAGCAAGCAAGACCTCAGGGAAAACAGCAAATCGGTTCACATTTCCACAGCACTGAGCACAAAGCTGACTTGCAAATGCGAATGACTTCTCTAAGGCGGGGGAGGAAGCTCCCAGTTTGGATGATCCGAGCCCAGCAGCTCATTTCCCTGCAGCCCAGCCCCATCCCTCTGTCCTGACGGACTGCACCCGCCACGAGCACGGCCTGAGCCTCGCGTGCAGCAACAGCCAACACCTCCTGCTGCAGACCACTGCTGCCCGGCGGGCACTCTCTCCTCTGGCACACACAGGACCTCGTACACAGCCCGGACATCTCCCACACCAGTACAGCCACAACTCAAACGTCCGAGTTCACTCGAGATGTTACAACGCCGCTGCTCGCTGCGCACGGTGCCTGCGAGCCGGTGGGTGGGTACGGCTCCTGCCAGGACACAGCATCGCCCATCTCCTCCCTCCTGCCGGGGCAGGGCTGCTGCCCACCGGGACACGGCATCGCCCACCTCCTCCCATCGCCCTGCCCTAACACATTCGGGCTCCGTCCGACCCAGGGGCACCAGGTTCGGGGGCGATGCCAGGGCGATGCCGGCAGCCCTGGGAAGCCGCAGGGCTCCGGGAAAGCAGAACGAAGCGGCCGAGCTCCTCCACCACCTCCCGCTGCCACCCTGGGCACCCTCCAGCTCCGGAGGCTGCTGTGGCACAGCCCCGCGCTGGGGTGTTTCGGGAAGGGGGTGGGGAGGGTGTTTGCTTATTTATGGGATGGGAGCAGAAAGTAAGAGGAGGAAGCGGAGGAGGAGGAAATAATCCAGCAGGTTGCTCCCATCAGCCCCTCCCGGCCGCCGCATGGCAGCAGGGGCAGCAGCGATGGGGCAGCCCCGGAGCCGCCGGTCCCCGGAGCCGGGGAAAGGAACCCGTCTGCTCCCCGGCACCATCCCCACGGCGTCCCGCGAGCCAGGGCAGCCCGTGAACCACCCCCCCGACCCCGAGATATCCGCACCGCCGTGTGGCCCCGGGGGTTGCGCGCACGGCAGGGCACGGCAGGCCGCGGGCTCACCTCGGTACTGCAGCGAGCCCGAGAGCCGCACGGTGACGGTGCCGGCCAGCGGCTCTCCGGGGCTGTAGACGACGCGGCTGTCGCCCAGGCGAATCTCGAAGAGCTGCACCTTCCCCATGGCCGCGCCGGCCCAGCCGCTGCGCTGCGCTGCGCTCGCCGGCTCCGCTCGTACCTGCGGCCCGCGCTGTGCCTGCCCCGGCGGGCGGGACCCGCCCCGCGCCC
>VZTI01001046.1:0-10668 GCA_013397865.1 Struthidea cinerea | reverse complement strand
CTGAGTGCCGAGGGAAGGCGCCAATTGTGCGGCCAGGCTGAGGGAAAGGAGCAGGTTGCGGGGCTGGGCTGGGCTGTGAGGGAAGGGGCAGCTGATGGATCCCTCACTGCTGAGGGAAGGAACAGGTTGTAGGGCTGAGCTGCAAGGGAAGGGGCAGCTCATAGATCCCTCACTGCTGAGGGAAGGAACAGGTTGTAGGGCTGAGCTGCAAGGGAAGGGGCAGCTCATGGATCCCTCACTGCTGAGGGAGAGGAGCAGGTTGTGGGGCTGGGCTGTGAGGGAAGGGGAAGCTGATGGATCCCTGAGTGCTTTGGGATCAGGCTACGAAGCAAGGGGATGGATCCCTGACTACTATAAGGGAAGGAGCTGTTTGTGGGGCTGTGCTGTGCTGGGAGGGAAGGGGCCTGTTGTGGGGTCAGGCTGTGAGGGAAGGAACAGGTGATGGATCCCTGACTGCTATCAGGGAAGGGGCCAGTTGTGGGGTCAGGCTGTGAGGGAAGGAACAGGTGATGGATCCCTGACTGCTATAAGGGAAGGGGCCAGTTGCGGGGTCAGGCTGTGAGGGAAGGAGCCGGCTGCCCAGCATGGGGCCATCTTGCCTCCTGGTGATCCCTGCTCCCTCTAATCTCATGTCCTCCCTGTAATTCTCCAGGCCCAGCTGTCACCTCTCCCTGCTCCTGTTTTTATAACCCCAATCGCTTTAAGTGTCCAGTAAGAGGCAAATACAAGGGACCCGACAGCCACCTGGGACTGGGGCTAAGGAGTCCTTGATGGCCTCATGCTCCCTGTGGATCAGTGGGTGCAGAAAGCCAGGGATGACCAGCGCACTTCATACACTTGCCATGGACACACCACTGAGTTCTGCCTGATTGCATAGAAACCATCTGTACAACCCACACCAAAGGCAGCACCGGGAAAAGGCACCTCCTGGCCGCTGGCGAGCAGGCTGTGTACACAGGCAGAATGAATAAGTGTAAAAGGAGCTGTTTATCTGCAGAGCACACCCAGCCTGGACCTGGCTGGACAGACAGACGTCCTCCCACGGCCCCCGCGGTGACACCAGCTTGGGTATGCGGGGCTGTGGGACCCTCCATGCTGCCTCATGGTGGCTGTCACAACCTGAAACCCCTCACAAGGCACCAAAGGAGTTCGTGTGCTCCGGGCACACAGGGCTCCTGCTGGGAAACCTTTCCAGGCTCTCGCTCCTCTGGTGTTTAAGAGCTACCTCTTGTTTCCAGGCTGCGTGTAGTCACGGGCTACAGACACTCAACAGTCCTGTGCCAAGGCTTTCTGCAGCTCATCTCCTCCCGCAGGGCGCACCCTGGGATCCGTCAGCACACCGCTCTCCTTGTGCTGCCCTTAGCTTTTGTTTTCCCAGGCTAGGCACGCCAATTTGCTCCAGCCTTTTTATTTTGTAAGACGAGCCTGCAGCCTTTTTCATCAGTCTCTGCAGCCCCTGTTTAGCTCTGCCAGCAAAACGAAACAAATTAGGAGAAGCGGGGGGGGGGGGGGGAAAACACCCCGAGCTACAGCAGATTTTGCTGAACCCTCTTCCCCCATGGAGAGTGGCCAAAGGCTCATGGCATGGTGCACAACTGGGGCCACCCCATCCCTGGGGCAGCACTGGCACCCTTGCCCCAGAGGGACACCACACATGTGACAACTCAGGGTAGAAAAACCCTTTGCCAAACCCGAGCCCCTTGTTCCGCGCCGCAGCTTCTCCTGCCATGGAGATTTATGCACCTTGTTTGCAGAGAAGTTAATTTTAAGCACAGCAAAGTTGCTCGCCCAATGTCACGACGTGAATAAAAAGGATTCCTGCACCAGGAGCTGAACAAAAGCACCCAGGCACAGCTACAGTACTGCAAGGATTTGTGCTAAGATACACAGGGTTCCTTGTCATGTCGTGGCCAGCAGCGATGCCACAGCATTGATCCATGCCCTGGATCACGGCTACACTGTCTGTAAAATGTAACTAGAGGGATATAACTGGAGCACGGAGAAGAGAAGGCTTCAGGGAGACCCTATTACAGCTTTCTGGTATCTTAAGGAGGCTTGAAATGTGGAAGGAAAGGAACTTTTTATATGAGCAGATAGTGACAGGACAAGGGGAAGTGGTTTTAAACTGACAGAGCAGGGTTAGATTGGATGTTAGGAAGAAAATCTTTACTTAGAGGGAGGTGAGGCCCTGGCACAGAGTGCCCAGAGAAGCTGTGGCTGCCCCTGGATCCCTGGAAGTGTCCAAGACCAGGCTGGACAGGGCTTGGAGCAACCTGGGATAGTGGAAGGTGTCCCTGCCCATGGCAGGGGATGGGACAAGATGATCTTTAAGTTCCCAAACCAGTCTGTGATTCTGGGATTCCATAATTCAATGTATTCGATGCCTGCAGTGCCAGGGCACTCATCACGCCCCCCGGTGATGCCGGATTCAGGAGGATTTTACTCATTGCAGTCAAAATGTGCACTTACATTCCTGTCTCCCTGCTCACCTGCCCGTGCCCCAGAGTCATTGCTCTTATCTACTTGTGTGAGGAGTCACTGGAGTTAAAACTCAGAGCAGTTTAAAAAAAAGTAAGCTAAGGATTTTTGGTAAACTTCCACAATTTGCTTTCTGATATCTTTGACTATTGTTTTGCTTTTAAAAAAAAATGTTTTGAAGAGTTCTGTTGTTGTGGTGGGAAATCACACTTCCTCTACATTCTGTCTGCTCTCCCCTCCTCCTTTCCCCCTTATTAAAAGAGAAATTTAAAAAGAGAGAAGAAAAACAAATGTCAAAACAAGCTTTAGAATAAAATTTTCCTTTCAGATGTCACCACATTCCCCTAACTTCAAGGAACATGAAATTTTCTGACAAAGAACATAGTAGTTATTAAAAGGGGAAAAAAATTATCAGTAAACCCCCCTCAGCATCACCTGAGCCATGCTTTGCCGGCAGCACAGACAAGCTCCAGCCACAGGTGCTGGGAGAGCAGCTGTGAATGGTGTCACATGTGGGCAAAATGTGCCCACGGAGGGCTCAGCTGTGGCTGCAAGTGCAAGGCACACAAGACTCCATCATTAAGTCACAGACATTGTTTGTGACTTGAATTTGTTCCCCTCTTGTCTTTCCAGGAGTTTCCAGCTGCGCCTGGTGACACGGAGGAGGCACAGCTCCACCTGACCGTGCCTCAGTTCCCCCAGCGCTGAGGCTGAGCTGAGCGAGAGGAGCCAGGACTGCTCCGGGAGAGGCACCGCGGAAATGCCTGGGCATACCTGGGCCGTGAGTGATGCCGGGTTAATGATGTGAGCGCGCCTGGGTGAGGCAGCAGCACGTTATCCCCGGGGCACTTTGTATCCCGCGAGGTCATTTCCAGCTGCCCGACGCAGTTCGTGGCTGCAGGGGAGAGGGGCGAGCCTGGCCGGTGCTGCCCGGCATCGTAGAGACACTCAGAAGTTCTCCTGCTCTCCTGTTACAAGATAAATCTTTCTCTCCGCCTCAAATTCTCTTGCTTTTGCTTTTCCAGCCTCTCCCCCCTCCTTCTGGGGTTGGCGAGGGCGTGACTTGTGTGAGCCCACCACACCCCCACACCCCGTAAGGGCAGGCACCGGAGTGGCTGTGACGGAGGGGGAAATAAAGCAGCAGAGCTTTGTGGAAGTTGGCCTTTAGGTTTCTTAAGTTTCCCTTGAACTGAAATACACAGATGCGAGCTGCCATGGAGGGCTCCCTGTGCTACATACACCCCTGACAGCCGTTCTGTATTCCTGTGTAAGTAAAATCCATTACCCTGATATGTTTCTATTACACTTATTTAGAAAGGTTTATTACCTTTCTAAATAATTTCCCTGCTTCACTCAGCGCCTCACCGCTTCTCAGCTGATTTGCTGGCCAGTCAGCTACGTCATCTGATAGCAACAGCAACAACAATTACTCATTTGTTTCAGGCTGACACCTTCCAGCAGTTTAGGCAGAGGTGGTACCGTTCAGCCACACCTCCTTGCACACCCTCTGTCTCCTCGCAGGAGGCCACAGCCAAAGTTCCCGATCCCCCTTGTGCGGGTTCATCTGCGAGGCAGCTCCCAGGCAGCTTCCCCAAGGGTGGAGTTGGAATTGAACGTCCCACCAGTGGTGTACAAATCTCTGGGATCAACGTGTGATAGAATTATAGACTGGGTTGGGAGGGACCTTAAAGACCGTCTCATTCCATCCCCTGCCATGGACAGGGACACCTTCCGCCAGACCATGTTGCTCCCATCCAACCTGGCCTTGGACACTTGTAGGGGTCCAGGGGTAGCCACAGCTTCTCTGGGCAACTCTGGCACAACGTTCCAGGGCTCTGCAGCAGCTCCCCAGTGCTCCTGGAACTCCACCTGCCTGTTGTGCCCCTTGGTCTCAGCAAGCCTCCCAGACACAAGGGCCGCCAGCCCTACCACAGCTCAGCCCCTGGGAGGAGGAGAGGAGAGCAGGAAGCGATCAGAAACAATCCACAGTGCAGAGCCAGGAGGCACCACTGCTCAGGGGCTCTGCAAGGAGGCCGGGCAGCTGCTTTGGGCTCCATCCCACGGATGCTTCACCACCCTGTACCCCGAGACAGTGGCCCAGACCTCACTCAAGGAGTAAGAAAGAGACTGAAATGTAAGGGGCTCTAACAGCATAACAAATAACACCGGCTTACCCTCACACCGAGTGCCTGGTTATGGAATAACTTGGCTGAGACACCAGAGGGACTGCCCTTCACCAAGCAAGAGAAACCCAGCCATGCCCCCTGGCAGTTTGCTTCCACTGCTCATCCCCTTTGTGCCAGCATGCACACCTGCTCTTCAGACCAACTTCGGCAGCTTCAGCCCTTGCTTCTTGTTCTGCTCTTCGCAGATGTTAAAGGGTCCTTTGGTGCCACATCCTTTCTTCTTGTGACAGTGTTTGCACATCGGAATAAAGACACCTCTCAATGTCTGTGGTAAACGGAGCGATTTGAGCTCTTCAAGCCTCTCCCTGTAAAGCATTTTCTCCAGCCCCTGTGTTATTGTGCTGGCTTGTGTCTGTGCAAGCCCACGGACTGGCATTTGTGTGTCGACTGAAACGTGAATGCAGGAGCAGCCTCCCACATACAGACACGTGCACAGACAGGAGTCGATGCATTAGAGCTCATTTATGCCCCTGCACACAGAGACACTCACAGGCCCTTTAGCTCACATCACTGGGGCCAGACAAGCACCCCTGGGTAACACACAGGGTGCTCCCGACTTGGTCTTCTCCCCCATCCATTAACCCTCATCCCTGGGATTCTTAAAGCAGCTCCTCCTGATCTTCCCCTCCAAACCATGGAGGAAGATGAGGGCAGGGAGAGCTGAGGCACTGAGGTCCCGTGGCCCAGCTGGCACCCATCCCCTTCACGTGGGTGCTATGGCTTTGATCGGTTAATGCCCAGCCAGCACCTGGCAAGCCTCACCAGAAAATCCTTAGAGAGAGGCAAGGCATTAATTACTATTATTATAATTCTAATTGCACTGCCTGGATTTCTGCTCTCCTTCACTGGAAGAGTTCCCGTTGCTCAGCGTGGGCCTGGGGAGAAGGGTTGGATGGTGGGATGCTTGTCCTCCCTTCCCCATGGGATTCAGCATCTGCAGGGACAGCAGTTTGTTTGCACAACTTATGGGCTGTGGGAACAGGAGAATTCACTCACTCGACCTCAGTGATCCCAGTGGGACCTTGCCTGAGAAAAAATTGAAACCAGAGGCTGGACTCTCATACTCCAGCACCACTCAGGATTTTGCATTTCTCCCTCACTGCAAAATGACACTTCATAGACTCATGGACTATCCTGAGTTGGAAGGAACCCACAAGGACTATCAAAGTCCAACTCCTGGCCCTGCACAGAACCACACCAAAAATCACACCAGGTTTATCAGGGCCAGGGAAAGGCAGCAGTTGCTGTTATGCACGTAGGAGCAGGCTGAGGTCAAGGGTCATGGGGATTCCTCCAGGGAAACGCTGTGTTGTGCAGGGCAGCCCCAGCCCCAGGTGTCTGCCATCCCAAGAGATGTCCTGGGCAGGCAGAGGGTCCAGCAGCACACGATCACTGCCTGACACCACCTGAGGTGCAAGAAATTTGGATCTTGTATTTGTCCTGGCTCTCATGCTTTCCTCCCCTTCACTGCCCAGTTCTTCTACTTCCCTTTTCTCCTGTAACATCTCAGCACGGCTGCCCAGGACATTGACCCACCATGGACCCAGCCAACAGCTCTTCCCACGCTCCCGATGTTTGATCCCATCTGTCCCAGTGGGCAGATCACTTCTCCACCATGACTCACCACCAGGGAAGTGACATCTCATTAGCCACTGCCAGGCAAGGACCACAGTCACACCCCCTGCAGCACTTTCACCTAAATCCACTGAATTCCTCCCAGAAATGGCTGAGGAACACTCCCACATTGTTGGCTGTAGGGGAGACAACCTGTGACAGAGAGCTAGTGATGACAATGGTGACACAACCTGTGACAGAGAGCCAGTGATGGCAATGGTGACACAACCTGTGACAGAGAGCCAGTGATGACAATGGTGACATGAGATCACCATAGTTGCCAACCAGAGGATTGGATCTCTGTGTGGCTCAGCAGCCCCCTGCTAGGATTAATTCACTCAAGTAGCCCGGATGTCCCAATTCCAGCTGATAAAAAGCTGTGGCATGGCCCCTGAACTACATGCCAGGGACAAAAGTCACCAAGAAATCCCCCAGAAACCCCTCAACCCTCCACATAACCCAGGAGGACATGTCCAGGGACAGGAGATTGTGCACCAAGGGTCGCATCAGTGACAAAGCTGGAGAACCCTGGGGTGCAGGCACCCCACAAACACCCCTCCTCCTCTCCCACACCTGGCTGCCTGTGACAGTTCATGGAGAGTCCCACTCCCTCTCTCAGCTCACGTCCCCCCCCCCGCTGCTTTCCTGCTCATCACCAGTATTCCATGTGTCCAGAGCAAAATACAGCAATCCCCAGCATGGAGAAACATGTCCCAGCAGCTGCTCCTGCAGGAATGCAGAGAGCAGCCCTCTGGGCACATCCTGGAGCAGGATGTCTGAGCCAAACCATGGCTCGGTGCAGGAGCAGATGCACCCTGAGGAGCAAGGCTCAGGGTGACACTGGCCCCCCTCCACCCGCTCCAGCAGAGCGAAGAACCCAACCAACACCTGGTGACACAGCCAAGGGTCCCCTTCCAAACAGAACCACCCCTCCATGGCCTAGGGCTACGTGCAGAGCCCTTCCCATCACTCAGGGCCTGGGTAAGGGTCAGGATGGCACCCCAGCAGTGCTGACACAAGGACCAGAAAACTAGCCCGAGCCAGGCATGCAGGGGAAGGAGTTAATCCCTCAGCCCAAGCTGCTGCTGAAGCAGCACTCTGGCTCTGCCCGAGGGCATCGTCAGCCTCGGCACATTTTTCTTTGTGAAGTAATGCTTTCCAAAGGAGTTTGCTGGCTGGCCGCATCACGGGGGCATGCTGGGGGAAAAAGCCGGGGGAGCACAGCTGTCCCCCCACACCACACCTTGCTGTTCCTACCCCTGCTCATCGGGGCTGCTCGGGGTTGTCCCTCCCCAGGTATTTCCCTTTCCCGAGTCATTATTTGGCTTTCCATGAGCTAATAGGCCAGACTCAAAGGTCACCGCCCCGAGGCCAGCCAGAGCCGTCACGCGGCAGGTGAGTCACACCTGACAAACCCGCCCTGGCCAGAGCAGGAGGCAGCACTGAAACGTCCTCCACTGCCAGGGCAGGAGCGATGCCTTCCCCATCCACACCCTGGCACAGCGCTGCTCTCAAGGGGTGAGTCCCTGCCCATGCCAGAACCACATGCTGGTCACCACCCCCAGCCCATGCCACGGCCAGCTGAGCTGGTGGCAGGAAAAGCAGCTGAAGGGAGGTCTACGATGTGTTCTCACCGAGTGACCGGGCAGCAGTGGCAGCCATTTGCTTTGTGGCCCTTGTACTGGGCTGGTCATGGCCATTAACGCCCACTGGTGGTCTGACACCCCACGCAGCTCCCATGCAGCTCCCAGCCTGCAGCTGGTGGGTGCCTGTGATGGCTTCCCTGGCCCTGTTCCCCCATCAGTAGGACTGAGGGCTCAGGAGGGGTGCTGGTGCGAGCACAGGGAGCTGCTGCAGTTCACTGAGGACTCCTTTGAGGAGGCTGCTCTAGGAACACCTGGGGCAGCTGCATTCTTTGCAGAACTTTCTCAAGCCAACCGTCGAAGTGCTGCTGTGACCTGACGGGCACTCTGCCCATCCCAGTGTGACTGAGACAAGCAGGACTGTGGTGGGGACAGGGGGCAGATCTGCTCGGCTGTGTCACAGCTTCTGCTGCCTTCTCTCCCAGGCCTGGTGGCTCTTCTTACACCCAGGTGCAAGCCCCATCTTAACCCAAACTGCTCACCCTGAGGCCATTCGTACCCTACAAACACCCCCAGACAGTGAGGGCACCACAGTGCTCAGGATTGCTCAGCTTTTCACCATCTAGATTTATTTTTTTTGCAGCAGCAGCAGCTGAGCCCTGCCATGGTAACAGGCTTTCCTGGAAAGTCTGATTGCTGCATCTTCCCAGCAGTGAGGGAGCAGCAGGTCTCGGGCAGCCTGACCCCCTCCCCAGAGCCCCTGGGACCGAGCCCCAGCTCGGATGTGGAGAGGGGATTTAGCAGCAGCAATACAAGAAAAGCCATTGTGCATTGCCAGGTCACTGCTGCATCTCAGCAAGACACTGCTGTCACCCAGGGTGTCCCCAAGGACTCCCCAAACAGCCCACCTGGAGCTTGGGTCGGGCTCATGGGGCTCTTTCATCCCACATTTTTGGGGACCAAACCAAGCTGAGAGCAGCTGGCTGCAAACCCAGACCAGCCTGGTGACCACCCACCTGCCAGCCTGGGGGCCAGGCTCGGGCCAGGAGAGCCACACGGGGCTAGTAGGGTCTGGGGTCGAGGACCCCCCAGCCAAACCTCTCCCTGACTCTCTCCCTGTGGTGCCTGTCCCCCTCCACTCGCATTCCAACAGCAACAAATTGCTGGTAATGAGCCGTGTCTCTCTGCGAGCTGAGAGCCTTCGAGATCAAAGATGCTCTCACACAAAACCAAAATATGATCAGTGGCCTTTAAAGGCCAGACTAAGCTTCTGAGGGAAAAAAATTCAATTTTCTGTAGATCTAATTTGAAACCATTTTAATGCTCATTAAGATAGAGGGACTCGAGCAGATTGTGCGGGCTGGAAGACAGGGAAGGAAAGAAAAGGAGTTATTATTGACATTTTAGTTTAGGTCTTTATTCTATCCAGAGCTCCCCACTTCTGGGCAGCGGCTTTGAGTAATGCTATTGTTAGCACCAGAATTGTAATTCCAATGCCCTTTTTATGACTGGCTTGGAAAAAAAAAAATCCTGGAGGCTTTGACTAAATTCAAAGTAATGGAATTTATAGTGGTAAAAAGAGATCTGAAAAGGGAGAAACGTGCAAGCCCCTGCGCTGTTGCTCCCTGTCATGGGGTGGCCACGATGTTCACCCACCATGGGAGGCCTCTCTGCAGCACCTTCCTGGGGTGCTTGGTGAAGGAAGGGACCCCAGGGGATGCCTGGATGAGGATATGAGGATGTATCCCAGCTTGGTCACTCTCTGGAGCCACATCTCAGTCTCTCATCCATCTGCTGGGTCACAGCCCTGGGGACAACTCTTCCTGAGGGATAATGTGTCCCTCAGCAGCACCCAGCTCCGTGCCTCCAGCCCAGGGCTGCGATGGGGGCTGGATACAGCTCCCCAGGGTTTTAATTTGCCTCTATCTGTGAGTGCTCGTGTGGAAATACAAGGTTTGTATCTGCCCCTGGGTGAGGGTGGTCCTGGGGGCTGGTGGGCATGATCAGAGCCTGAACCAAAGAAGTTTGATGTTTTGGTTTGTTGTGGTGCTTTCCTCCCTGAAAGTATTGCTGACAGTTCTGGTTGATGCAGGCAAAGGTTCTGTTTCACTCCTCCCATCTTGAATTTTGCTTTACAGCAGCATGAAATGATTTGGAGTGTGTTAAGCAGATTTATTTTCCTTCACCTCCTAATATTTAATTGTCCTTCTGTAAGGGTGCAAGGAAGCCAAATCAGATCTGGGACCAGATTGTCTGTTAGTTACAGTCATTTCTCTTGCATTGTGTTACAGCAGCTGCTGGATTTCTGGCTATCAAACATCTTTGTTAGAGCATAAAAAATAAGTGAGGCAGGAATCCGTGTTTTACACAGCGCCTTCTGCAGCCGCCTGAAAGGAGGGTGGAGCCACGCGGGGGTCGGTCTCTTCTCCCAGATAACAAGGATGAGAGGAAACAACCTCAACTTGCACCAGGGGAGGTTCAGGTTGGATATCAGGGAAAATTCCCTCACCAAAAGGGTTGTCCAGCCCTGCCCAGGGCAGCGGTGTCGTCACCATCCCTGGAGGGGTTTAAAAGCCGTGTGGATGCGGGGACATGGGGACCTGGGGACCTGGGTTAGTGGTGGCCTTGGCAGCGCTGGGGGAACGGTGGGACTCGATGCTGCAGGCGGATTTTCCCAGCCCGAATCGGGCGCTGCTCCCTGCGATCCCTGTCCGCGCCTGCAGAGGGCACCAGCCCCCCAAATGTCCCTGTCACCCCCGGCCCCGGGAGGTGCCACCGCCGGGACACCCCGGGATGCTCCTTGGGGA